>CAUYRH010059359.1:0-25991 GCA_963574655.1 Perodicticus potto
ATTCATGGATCTAAAGTCCTTTGGGAGAATATTATGGATGACCAACAATTATCAAAATAACTCATTCTTTGGGTATGAAGTCACTTTTTGTTGCTCAAGGACCTGGCTCACTCCACAGAGAACTCAAACATATTAGCAAGAAAAGAACAAGAGATCCCATCTCAGGATGGGCAAAGGATCTGAAGAGAAACTTCTCCAAAGAAGACAGGCGCACGGCCTTCAGACACATGAAAAAAATGCTCACTATCCTTAATCATCAGAGAAATGCAAATCAAAACTACCTTGAGATATCATCTAACTCCAGTAAGATTAGCCCACATAACAAAATCCCAAAACCAGAGATGCTGGCGTGGATGCGAAGAAAAGGGAACACTTCTACATTGCTGGTGGGAATGCAAACTAATACATTCCTTTTGGAAAGACATTTGGAGAATACTCAGAGATCTAAAAATAGACTGCCATTTGATCCTATAATTCCTTTATTTGGTATATATCCAGAAGACCAAAAATCACATTACAACGACGATATCTGTACCAGATTGTTTATGGCAGCCCAATTCATAATTGCTAAGTCATGGAAAAAGCCCAAGTGCCCATTGAACCATGAATGGATTAATAAATTGTGGTACATGTATACCATGGAATATTATGCAGCCTTAAAGAAAGATGGTGACTTTACCTCTTTCATATTTACAAAGATGGAGCTGGAATACATTCTTCTTAGCAAAGTATCTCAAGAATGGAAGAAAAAGTATCTGATGTATACAGCCCTACTATGAAGCTAATTTATAGCTTTTATATGAAGGCTATAACCCAATTATAGCACAAGAAGATGGGGAAAGGGGTAAGGGAGGGAAGGGGAGGGTGAGGGTGGGTGGAGAGAGGGTAAATGGTGGGATCACACTTATGGTGCATCTTAGAAGGGACAGGTGAAGAGGCTCCAATAGCCAAAAAGGCTGGACAACTGCTGAGGAGACACCTGTGCCTTGGTGTCTCCTTCACTTTACACTTGGGACTAAATGTGGAACCCCCATTTCCTATGCCTAGGTTAATTTCTTGTGAATTTCCTAGGCCTGAATTCCATGGATGGACTGTGTCCATTCATTGATACACTCATTCACCTTGCCCCCGGTGGAAGGGACTGTATTCATTTGTTTCCTGGCCAAGGAACCCATACACCTATATATACCCTGATGCTAGAGGCCTAGAGGAGGAGACAGGGAAAGACCGGGAGAGGAACGGAGAGAGCTTCTCTCTCCCCACTTGAAATCTCTCCCTCTACCAGGAGCTTTGGTGTTTTCTGTATTCTTTTCTGTAAATCAATTCTGTCTTACCATGGAGGAGTGGGGGGGGGGAATAATGTAATGAAGAATAATAAAATACATGTATTGAAAATAAAAATAAAAAACATTAAGAGAAAAAAATCCAGAAAGACAATATAAAGAGTGAAAAATCAGATCAAATAAAAATATATTAAAAATAGGATATACAAAAATAATAATTCATTAGGTAAATTAATGTATAAAAAAAATTAACCCCAAAGTTAGTACTTTGAAAAGTAGTAAGATATATAATCTTGTAGAGATTCTGATCAAGACAAAATGGAGAAGGCCCAAGTAGACAATAGTAAGAATATAAAAGGGGATATGGCTATAAAGTATTTCAAAATTCACTAAATGTCAACATACTTGAACATTTAGATAAAAAAATGGAAAAATTCTAAAAAAGATTAAATCACCAAATCTGATAAGGAGAATAAACTTTAGTAGTCCTGTAACTATCAGATAAATTGAGGCTACAATTTTAAAACCTTGTCACAAAGAAAATTCCAAACTCATATAGTTTCACCAACAATTTCTACCAAATATTTTTGGGTAAAGCAGTGACAACTGAAAGTCTTCTAGAGAATAGAAGAATGAATTATATTTATATGATAGGCAGCAGTGATAGCAAAACCAAAACTGTTTCTAGAGACTACATCTTGGTTTTAGTCCAAAACTCTAGAGGCCTGCAACTGTGATTTTTTCCAAAAAGATTTAACAATTATTAGCTGACATCAGGAAGTATCTAGTCAGTGTTCAGATTTTTAATCATTTAATTAGCATTTTTTAAGTCTGCTGGAATCAGGATCTTAATGAGATCCATGCATTGTAGTTTGTCTCTCAAATGTCTTTTACTCTATAGATTCTCCATGTCTTTTTTTAACTGTCAATGATTTGCTCTTTAACAATTTGTCAATTCCTAGGAAGAAGGCAAAGAAGACGTGTTGTTAAATGATCAAGACCCAGTAGGTCTTCTTTGATTAAGAATCAAAGGCAACAATGGGCTGAAACTATTTCAATGCTAAAAGTCAAGCCCTTCACTGACATTCCAATATTAAGTGCACAATGTAGGATGGTGTGCCTCACTTCACAGCAATCACAGGAAAAACAAAAACTAATAGACTAAGTAAAAGGTTTTGTTACCTGTTAGTCAAGAGAATAATATTAGTATAAAATACAAATTTAGGTTGCATCAATAATATTAATAAAGCATGTCTAGAACAAGGTGATGGTCTCACATAGGTAACACACCAAGCTCTATTAAGCTCTGTTAGGACTGAATTGATCACTACGAAATATACTTTGTCCAGAGATAGTGATAAAGATGAACAAGGGTGAACTCAGATAACATGTATCTCCTATATAATCCTGATTTGCCATGTACTAGCTGGATGACCATTGATCACTTGTGGGAAATATCTGTGCCTCAGTTCCCTAAATGGGGTAAAAAATAGTATATATTTGCCTGGTCATTATAAATGAAGTGCTGCAACAGTTGGCCCAGATTAAGCCATCAATATATGTTAGCTATCGTATTATTATTACTGGAAAATGTTCTTCAGAACGTTAACAAATGTTAATGTAAGACATTATCAAAAAGGTTAAAATAGAAACTTTGTTAAGTGGAGACAAAGGGAAACTAAGAATAAAAGACAAGTGAAAAATAAAACATCTCAAAATACTTGAAAGGCCAATTTGTGAAAGAGTGATTAAATTGGACATGTATGCAAACAAGTTCAATCGGAAATGAAAAGGAGACATTACAACTGATAGCACAGAAATACAAGATATCATCTGTGAACACTATGAAAACTACGTACACAGGCTAAAAAACATAGAGGAAATGGATAAATAAATCCCTGGAAACACATAACCTCCCAAGCCTTAATCAGGAAGAAATAGAAATCCTGAACAGACCAATAATGAGCAATGAGATCAAAGCAGTAATAAAAAATTCTCCCAACAATAAAAAGTGAAATGACTACGACAGAATATGAATTTGACTCATAGTTAGATTCTACTAGGCACTGATATTTCTACCAATGAAAGAATGTTAAGCAGAGACAGAAAGACCAGAATTTTCTAAATCCTTAAAGCACTTGTACTAAAACATTTTAATATACAGCCAATGCAAATTTTCAAACATATGTATATTTTATAAAGTTTCCAAAGCATATGGTTTAGTAATTTCATTTACCAAAACTAAAGCCTTTTTATTGTGATATTTTCTGAAACATTTAGCAAATTTAGCAACAGCCTGTCACAAAGACAAAGCAATTTATTAAAATGAGACAGTCATGCATCACCTAACAACAAGCCTGTGCTCTGAGAAATGTGTGGTTAAATGGTTTTCTCCTTGTGCAATCATAATGTATACTCACACACTCTTAGACGGTATAGCCTACTACACACCCGGCCTACATGGCATACAGGCTTTTGTTCCTAAGCTATAAATCTGTACAGCATACTACCTTACCAAATATTTAAGCAACTGAACTCAATGATAAGTATGTCTATGAATCTAAACATAGAAAGGGTATAGTAGAAATATGGTATAAAGATAACAAACGGCACACCTGTATAGGGCACTTACCATGAATAGAGTTTACCAGACTGGAAGTTGCTCTAGGTGAGTCGGTGTGTGAGAGGTGAGTGAATGTGAAGGCCTAGGACGTTATTGCACACTACTATAGGCTTTAAAAACACCATATGCTTAGGCTATACTAGATTTATAAAAAGTATTTCTTTCTTCAATAATAAATTAATCTTAGCTTACTGTAAATTTTTACTTTATGAACTTTGAAATTATTTTAATTTTCGACCTCTCTTAACACTTAGGCTAAAACAGACACATTCATAGCTGCATAAAAATATTTTCTTCCTTTATATCTGTATTCTATAAACATTCATCAGTTTTGGATTTTTTTTTACTTTTTCAATTTTTTTACCAAAAATTAAGACACAACACACACATGCCTAGGCACAGGCAGGGTCAGAATCATCAGTATCATTGTCTTCCACCTCCACATCTTGTCCCACTAGGTCTTCAAGGAAATACCATGCACAGAACTATCGTCTCTTATGATTACAATGAGAACTATCATCTCTTATGATTACAATGAGACTATCATCTCTTATGATTACAATGTCATTTTTGGAATACTTCTGTTAGGACCCGCCTGAGGCTGTTTTACAAGTCAACTTTTTTTATATATAAATAGAAAGAGAACACTCTATATAGCAATGAAAGTGTAGTACAGTAATTACATAAACCAGTAACATAGTTCCTATTTTCAGTATCAAGTGTTATATACTGTACATAATTTTGTGTGCTATACTTTCATACAACTGGTAGGGTAGTGGGTTTATTTTCATCAGCATCATCACAAATAAGTGAGCAATGCATTGTGCTAATGACAGTTACAACATCACTACAGATAGGAACTTTTCAGCTGCATTACAATTGTGTGGGTCCACCGCTCTATAGGCAGTCCATAATTGACTGAAATGTATGCAGCACATGACTGGTTTTACTCACTATACTGAAACTGTATCACTGTACCTAATTAGTCCTAAAAAGTTCAGCACAGATAAAACTCTACCACAAATTCCAAGCCTAATACAAACAATATAATTTTGCTTTATATAAATCTAAGGATTGAAATTATTTTTAAATGTTCTTTTCAAAGTTCCTAATTCATGCTACTTAATACATCTGTTTTATACATCTACTATTTTCAGACACCAATTTGCTGAAAATCAATGTCAAATTTATACTTAAAATTCACCAAAATTTTTAAATAAAGTCACATAGTATCACATTTACCAAAGAAAAAAATACCTTTCAAAAAAAATCTAATGATTTTTAAATAAAAGGAAAAAAACAGCATAAAATGATGTTAATAATGACTTCCCAACTACACCTCCCAAATTCTAAAAGCATGAAAAATACTAAAGCAAAACATTAATATTATACTCACCTTGAGACTCACATTGAGAAAGTTTATGAGGGATTGCTAACCAAAAGTGAAATAAATTTCCATTAGGACTAACCCAGAAGAGCTTTATGGTCCAAGTTAGTAAAACCATCTACAAAATTCCCCTCTGAGATTTATAGATTCCCTAAAAGCCATTATTCTAACTATAACATAAAAGGAAAATCGGATGTTTCCTTTACTGCTACAGGAAGTTCATAGAAATTATTATAATCTTAAGTTAATATATATTATAAGAACCAAATATGAAAACATATCTACTCTCTCTAATCTTTTTTAGTATTTTATTTGCAAGAATAGCCCCATATATCTGTTACAAATTCACTAAATTATCAACAACTTTCTTGTTTGGTGTTCGGTTTATCATTAGTTCTCTCTTTTTCTCTCCCTCACACACACACGCACATACACACACCCAAACCCAAGCATGCACGCCTTGCATAATCATTCCCATTACTCTTATAGAGGCTCTGTCTCATTATAAGAGTGTGAATTCATTGGTGTGAATTTCTTAAGAATAAGCACCTTCTTTCTATATAACCATATTACAGTTGAGAAATTTAACATTTATACAATGCTTTAATACCCACACGTCTCAGTTTTGCAAATTGAGTCAATAATCTCCTTCATAGCATTTTTTGTATCCAGTACAGAATCCACTCCGGGATCCACAGAGGTCATTTATTTGTTGTCACCATGTTGTGAACCACTTGTCACCAGTCAGTTGTTGTGTCTCTTTAGCCTCATTTAATCTGAAATAATTATTCAACCTTTCTCTGTCTACCATGACACTGACATTTTTAAATAATAAAACCCTCATCCTTTTAAAATAGAATGTTCCCCATTAGAAGTTTCATACTTCTTCATGATTCAAAATTCAAGTTATGCAATCCCAGTTAGAATAACATAAGCCAAGGCTCAGGAACCTATTTTCTCTGGACCACAGAACATAGGTTCCCACAGTTATCTGCTCAGTTGGTGGGAGAAAAAAGTTTTATCTTTATCAATAGTGTGTAAATACTCCCTTTTCTCCACATCTTCATCAAAACTTTATCTTTTGTCTTTTTGATATTAGCCATTCTAACAGATATGAGGTGACATCTCATTTTGGTTTCAATTTGCACTTCCCTGATAATTGCTGATGTTGAGCATTTTTTAATATATTTGGTGGCCTTTTGTATAACTTCTTTGGGAAAATGTATATTCAGGTCCTTCGCCCATTTTTAAGTGGGTTATTTGTTTTCTTGCTATTAAGTTATTTGCATTCCATAGACATTTTGAATATTAACCCCTTATGTATGGCTTGTAAATATTTTCCCTCTTTCTGGAGGTTGTCTCTTCACTGTATTGGCACACAACCATGTTCATTCATTTACATATGATCTATGGCTTGCTTCATGCTGTTATGGGAGACGCCAGTAAATGAGACAGAGGCTATATAATCCACAAAGACTAAAATACTATCCAAAACTTTACAAAATAAGTTTTTGGATCCTCGCTATAAATGATGTTTCTTCCCATAAGTTTCATACCTAGAGAAATATAGTGTACAATTCTCCATAGTTTGTGCTGTTAATTTTGATCACCCAGATAAAATATGAACAGATTTCTCCAATATGTAGTTATGATTGTTCTCTTGCACCTTATAAGGAGTCTGTAGAGAAGACCCTTAGATACCATACCCATCTCATCAAAACTTCATCCCCACCATAGATTTGGCACCCATTAATGATTGTTTTCCATACTAATTGTGACTATGATTGTTGCAAAATGATTTTCAACTCCAGCAATGCCAACCCCAGCATTCTATGTAAAAAAAGAAAAAATGGCTTCTCTTCTCTTCTATTTGCAAGCTTATGAATCCCAATTTTTTCTACGGTTTCCAAATTATTTTGATGTTCAGATTGTCCCAGATTTTACCAATAGGACTCTCTTTGAGCTAACTCCTGTGTTCTTTTGACATGACCCATCATTTTCTTGAACAGTTCCTTAATTTGAGATAACAAGATATACCAGGCTTATCTTTACTTTCCCTATTACAGCCCTAGAATCAAAAATTTTTCAAGGAGTCCTGCTTCCTGGTCATGAGGAATGTTAGAAAGCAGATATGGGAATATGTGTGTTCAGTCTGCTTGCTACTACTGGAGAGTCTTAGTTTCAGAAGAATTTATATTTGCATCTATATCTAAATCTATGTAGCTAGGTAAATAGGCATCTATTCATCTGTCTATGTAACCGTAAGCACGCGCTGATTCCTTCCATTTCAATACATCCAGGGCAGGGCAGGATTTGTATCTCCCATCTTCCACATGGACAACTTTGGTTCTCAACATCAACACATTCGCTCATTTTTCAGTTTAACAATATACCTAAAATAATTTCAGAATTGCTTCACCAATGCCTTCAACAAACAGACATGAAACATTTGTTTGGATTCTTCGTCACATCTATACATACACTGAGAGCATACAGTCAAATACTATGTGTAAGTCATTTAGATTAGTTCTTTTTTCCTCCTTTCAGAATGACTGTCATACATTTGAAACATAGTGGTTATTTTCATTGCTTTCTATTTGTATTGTTTTCTCCTTCCTTTCCTTGTTCATTTAATTGCTTAATACGTAATGATTGATATGCTTCTAAAAATCAATGTCACTAGAAGTCAAAATAATGTCTCAAAAGAATAAAATCAGGAAAAGGAACTTTCATATCCTAGTTTACACATCATTTTTCACCATCTCTTGTAAATAATCAGAATTGCTGTCTTGTGGTTTATCTTTCCTGTGTTCACTTTTGTTGGATTAAGCAGTCATATTTTATTTTCTGTACTAAAAGAAAGTACTTCTATGTATCATATATTTTATTTTATATATATATATATAATTTTGCACTGGAGAAAGAGGGCATCCTAGTTTTGATTTTGAACTTAATAAAAACACTTGTTTCCCCATTAAGTACAACATGCTACTTCGGGGATTGAAATATACATATTTATTGTGTTCACAGAGTAGCCAGCCACCTATTTCTATTTTGTCAAGAATTTTTATTAGGAATGTGATTTTTTAAGCGCTCATGGAGATAAACACGGGACTTTGCTCCTTCAACCTACTAATACAGAGTTTTTGATTAATCTATTTAATAATAATCATCTTCAGATTCCTGGTTGTATATCCCACTTGATCATGTTTTTTTTGTTTTTGTTTTTGTTTTATTGAGACAGAGTCTCACTTTGTCACCCTCGGTAGAGTGCTGTGGCATCACAGCTCCCAGCAACCTCAAACTCTTGGGCTTAAGCGATTATCTTGCCTTAGCCTCCCAAGTAGCTGGGACTACAGGCGCCCTCCACAATGCCTAGCTGTATTTGGCTATAGTCGTCATTGTTGTTTAGCAATCCCAGGCCGGGCTCGAAGCTGCCAACTTTTGGTGTATGTGGCCGGCACCCTACTCATTGAGCGACAGGAGCTGAGCCAATCGTGATATAATCTTAATGTGTGTTTGAGTGGGGGTTTTAATTTATTATTTTTATTGATATTTATTGGGGAAAGGTTTTACTTATTTTAATACATTTATAATCATACAAATCTGTAATTTCCTATTTCTGCGTATTGGGTTTAAGTTGATAATGTTGTACTTGCTTTACAAAACAATTTGGAAGCTTTCCTTCCTTTTTTGTGCTCTAAAATAATTTATATAGCATTAGGATTATCTTGCTATTAAGGTTTGGCTAAATTTAACCTGTGATATGATCTAGGCTTGTTGCTTTTTCTACTTTTGCTACTGAAGTGCTATAAAAAAATTTCTGTCTCTACTAAGTTTAATTTTAGAAAGTTGCTATTTTCTAACAAATATTTAAATTTATTTGCATAGGTTTACAGGTTATTCTTTTTTTTTTTCACAGTTTGTTTTTTTTTTGACCGGGGCTGGGTTTGAACCCACCACCTCTGGCATATGGGGCCGGTGCCCTACTCCTTTGAGCCACAGGCGCTGCCCTACAGGGTATTCTTTTCTAATATCCTCTCTATCAGTATTATCTCCCCCTTATAATTTCTTGTTTTGTGTATTTGTGCTTCTCCCCCTTATATCATAATTAAATGAGCTAGTAGCTTGTCTATTTTATTAACTGAAAAAAATAGAATTTTAATCTATTAAATTCATTCTATTAAATTCTATTAAAATAGAATTTTAATATAATGAATTCACTGTTTTCTGCTCTTATATCATTAATTTTAGTTTGTATCTGTATTTTTTTCTTCTTATATTTTTCCCCCAGGAATACTATTTTGAGATCTCCTTGTATTTTTTGTTTTTGGTTTAGTTTATTGGGTTTTTTCTAGCTTTTTGAGTTAAGAATATGGTACATTTGTTTTCATTCATATGGTTATTTAGTATATAAATATCCTTCTTATAACTACTTTAAATCTCCTTATAACTACTTTAAATGTAGCTCTTATGTATGTTGCTTTTGGCGCCACTCATTTTCAGAAATTCTATAATTTTTGCTTATATTTCACCCAATATAGAGGATTTATTTAATAGTCAGGGGCTTATTTTTAATACTTCTATTTTTGGGAAACTATGGATATTTTCCTTATATACTCTATATATGATCTTTTTGTGAGTTTTCATTGTACACTTGAGAGAATAATATTTGCAATAATCAAGCTGTATTGATTGATGTACATTTCCTTAACACCACCTTTACTGGATATGCTCTTTAGATTTTGTATATATTCTCCCTTTTCGTCTTGTCATGTATTGATAGGGCTTGACTTGTTCTGTACTGGAAGTTATAGCATCTACTTCTCTTTCCATTGCCTGCAGTTTCTGTTTTATACAGGTGGTTGCTAGGTTTCTTGATGTATAGACTTCCAATATACATAAGTCTTTATGATGAACTGCGGTTTTTAATGTTATAAGGCATTCTATTCTCATACAATGTTTTGAAGGCATGGATTCTACTTTCATTAATATCATGTTCATAACTCCTGCTGTCTTACCATAATCATTCCCTAATAAATCTTTCTCTCCTCCTTTATTTTTATCCTTTATGAATCAATGTGTTTTAGATGTTTCCTACACATAGCATAGAGTTGGTTTTGTTTATGCACCAATAGGAAAATTTTCTTTTTCTTTTAATAAACAATTTAATCCCATTAACAAGTACTGAAACTATGTTGAATCTCAATTTGGTCATAATATTTTATGTTATTATTACTGTGTGTCTTGTGATGTATTTTTCTGAGGGTTTTTTTCCCCTTACTTTTTATGTCTTCTTTGCTTTTCTTTTACTTCTTTTGGTATTTAAGAAAGTTTACACCTTTTTGCTAGTGTTTTCCTTTGTGTTTCCTTTGTCCTTTCATATTATGTTTAATTCTTAAATTATTACTTAAAAATTCTTAAAAAATTCCTAAAATTAAAAATTTTAATTCTTAAAAAATTACTTAAATTTATTATTTGTTCTGTCAATTTAATTCTAAATATACCAGGAACAATAATAAGCAATAGTTTCTTTTAGTTGCTTTATGTCATCAAGTTAATGTTATAAATAAAATCAAAAAAATAAAAAGTTGTCACTAAAAACTATTTTTTGCAAATTAAATATAACAAACCGCTTTTTATCAAATAAATGTTGGGGCATAAACACAATAAAAATATATTATTTACTCATCAGCTCTTTGAGCTTGAAAAATTCATTTAGGGTATTGTTTTCTGAAGATTCACAGTCTGAGATTTAATTTAGATGATCGATTTCATCATCATTAGAGTTTAGGGTGTTGCTAGATGTCTCTGCATTCATCTTAATTGTCTCCTAATTGTTAAAGATCTTTCATTTTCTTTTCTTTACTACTATGGGCAGAAAATAAAAATCTAAATTCTCAACTGTGTTCAACAAAAGCTAAAAGCAGTAGCTTTTCTTCTTTTATTCCTTTTTAAAGGTGATAAAATACTTTAGGGACTGCAATAAGAAAACTAGATGACAATTTTTTTTTCACTGTGGCATCATCTTTCTAAGCAACTTCTGTTTTCTTCTTAAGTTTTTAGCATATGGGGAGTATGAGTGATGAATTAATTCCTAAAATCAGAAAACAGCAAAATTCCTTAAAACATAAAAGTACAACAACAACATAGTGTATCTTAGACACAGGATATGGTGGGTAAATTTTACCAAGTGGTAAATTTTACCTTTGACAAACTCAAAGGTTCCAAACCAGGAAAATGGGTAGATGAATAATGGTAAGAGAATACAATGAAATGCAGTAATGTAAAATGGCATAAAATAAGGTTTCCTTTTTATAAATGTCAGAGACAGGTACATAAACAAAACAATCTGTGCATGTGTATGTATATGTGATAAAGTTATTTTTAAAAAACATGTCTGTGTTCAAAATTCTGGATTTCAGAATGGAGAGGTAGAAAACAAAAATATCCAACAATTTTTTAAACTTGATTTTCTATTTGATCCCACAATTCCATTACCAGGTATCTACCCAGAAGAAAAAACAAATCATTTTACCATAAGGACATCTGAATGTTTACGGCAGCTCAATTCGCAATTGCAAAGTTGTGGAAACAACCCAAGTGCCCATCAACCCATAAATGGATAAATAAACTGTCTTATATGTATACCACGGAATACTGTTCAGCCATAAAAAATGATGGAGACATCACATCTTTTATATTTACCTGAAAGGATTAGGAGAACATCCTCCTAATTATCACAAGAATGGAAAAGCAAGCATCCAATGTACCTAATATTAATATGAAACTAGTAGATGAAAAACTACATACTCATATGAGAGAAAAATACATTTGAATTCAAGAAGGGGTTGAGGGGCGAGGGTATGGTAAGCTCTCACCTGTCAAGTACAATGTAGGGGTATATGGCACACCTCCTGGGTAAAGTGCTCAACTGCAACTTAGACTTTACCTAACAAATAATATAACCTAACTGTATATACCTTTATATTAATCTGAAATTTTTTTTTAAAGTTAAAAATTTTTAAAAAGAGTATACTTAAAATAATACGACAATAAATCGTTATATTTCTCAAAAAAATATTTCCCATCAAATATACTTTTGGGGATATTTTGCTAATAAGACATGATTACCTCTATGTTTATAGCATAATAACCAGAGTTAAGTTGGCATAATTATAAAAAGAAACTTAAAAGAGTATGTAACAAGTGGTTTTTATTAAGTAGAAAGAAATATATAAATAAATGAGCGCTGCTTGTAAAAAATAAGAAATGCTAATACTCTTGAAGGATGATGAGCAAATGTATCAATCTTTAACATTAGGAGGAAAATATTAAAAAAAGGAAAATATAATGTTAATGATGACCATAAGGTAATTAAAAGGCTCAAGAATAAGGGTAGTAGAAATGGACTGAAGGACTATCTTTGTGCTATTTCAAAAGGTTATATTTCTGCCAACATTTTTCTCCATTAATAAAGTGTGAAGTTTCTCCCAACCTCTAGGGAGGAGAGAACATATGAAGGATCATTTTGGTCAAAAGTTATATTTAAATCTCTAAAATGCCAACAGTAACTATATCAGCCAGGGTGCTCAGAACAGATAATCTGCTCAAAATAACTAATTATAAAGAGTCTAATAAAAAAAAAAAGCTATTCTTAAAGGTACAGCCAGGGTAATTCTGGGACCTGTCACAGAGGGAAGCCTTTACCGATTCTTGGCCTTATAAAAGAAAGAGGAGGGAATGGTTCCTAGAAGTCATGAAAAGTACCTGTATGAAGAAAGACACCTGACAGTTCAGCCTTATAGAACAACCCAACTAGCCCAAGGGGATCCAGCAAGAAGGGACTTCTCTCACCCTCAGACCTACCACTGGTGCCCACCACTAACTGATTTTAATTGGTAGCCAGAGGGCATTAGAGCAAAATGGAAAACAGTGGAATAGTGAGACAAACAGAAAATATGAAGCATAGCACTTTATGAGTCATCACCAGAAAGGGAAAATAATTCATATGGTACACAGTTTAAATAGGCTAATACACTACAAACAATCAAAAACATACAGATTCACTTTTAGGGAATGTGTGCTGAAAACCATATTGTTCATCCACAAATATTTATCAGGTATTTAGTACAGGGCACCTTACTAGGACGTACACATACAAAGAGGTATACCACAGAATTCCTGCTGTAAAATTAACTTCTTCTTAAAAAGGAATATAAGTATAAAAGAGTACCTATAAAAGCAACATATATGTTGTCTTAGTCTGCTTGTGATGCTACGAGACAAAATAACAAAGACTGAGTAATTTATGAACAAGAGAAATTTATTTCTCACAGTTCTGGAGACAGAGAAGTACAAAATCAAGGCATTGGCAGGTATGGTGTCTGGTGAGGGTTATGTTCTCTGCTTCAAGATGGCACCATCTTGGCTGTGTCCTCCAGAAAGGAAGAATGCTATGCACTCGTGTGATGGAAGGGACAGGAAAAAAGGGCTTAAACTAGTCCCCTTCAGCTTTTATAAGAATCTAATCCATTTGTGAGTGCATAGCCACTATGACTTAACCACCTCCCAAAAGGCTCCATCTCTTAATACTACCACAATGGGGGTTAAGTTTCAACATGAATGTTGGAGGAAACACATTCAAATCATAGCAAATGTTACAGCAAAGATAGAGAAATTTAGAATAAAATGGAACTACTTCCAGAAAATGAAAAAGGCAGCAAATATAACTATAGATTAATAGTCTTTTGTGATTAAACAAAAGCATATAGAGCCTTTACTGCTAACTGATATCTTCATTATGCATTTTCTTGATTTTCCCAACAATAATTTTGCAAATAAAGTTTGTTAGTCACTGTTACTCCTAAGCATTTGATAAGCATACATCACTATTAGAAGTTGGATGCTCTCATGAAAAATTTCCCTGCCAGATCTATTGATTTATGCTTTACATAAGAGTTTTTCTTAAGTATTCTGTTGTTATACCTTTATACACATTTTCATGTAAGTCAAGCCACGCTCAATGACACACATCTTCAATTAAAGATTAAGTGACTATCAGAGACATCATTCAACAGACTAATCAACTAACTAATTTAATAAAGAAGAAAAATTCAAAGATTATATGTTAATGAAAGACTGAGTAATTAAGCTCTGTCACCACCATGGTCGTTGGCTTTATTAGGGGACCATTTAACGGCTGCTTTCTCATCCCCGCATTACTTCTCAATCCCCCGGTAGTGTTATCTACAATTTTCCAATTTTACTTGAAAAATTTCAATTAAATTTTTCACTTGAATCCTTGTTTTGAGATCTGCTTCTATGAAAACCCAAGCTAAAAGGAATCCCACACTTCCTGCCAGCTTTTGCCCACTTTGAGCTTCCCTTTTCCAACAAATGTCCTTGCAAGAGTTAGCTCTACACATCATTTCAAATTCCACTCCTATCATTCCCTATTAAATCCAACCCTGTGAGGCTTTCATTTCACCATCACGCAGAAGCTGTTTCTGTCAAGATAAACAGTGAGTACACCGTGTTAAATCAATGGTCAATCCTTAGTAATCATTTTGCTTAAGCCATCAGCAGAATTTGGCACAATTACTCTTTTGCTTAGTATTCTTTCTGCTCTTGGCTTCCAATTTACCACACTCTATCTTATCGTCTTTTTCTCCCTTAACTGTTGTCCTTGGAGCACTCTATGGCTCAATCCTTTTCTTCTCCTTTTTATCAACACCCATTTTCCTTGGTGGTCTGATCCTGTCTCATGATTTTACATGCCATCTACATCCCAACAATACCCCAATTTATATGTCCAGCCCAAATCTCTCTCTCAAACTCCAACCCCGTATGCCCAATTGTCTACTTGAATTTTCACTTTGATATGTCCAACGAATATCTCATATATAATACACCCAATCTTCAAACTACCTTTACGTCCAATCTGCTTCATAATCTTCTACATGTCAGTTGATGAAAGCTTCATCTTTCTTATTACTGAGGCCCAAAGCCTTGGAATCATCCTTGATTATTCTCCTTTATCTAAAGCTTTACATCTCAACCTCCACAAATACTAATTGGTTCTACTTTTTAAAACATAAATCAACTAATGCTCACCATCTCAAATACTACCACACTGTCCTAAACAACCACCTTACTGAAGGAGCTTTGTAACTGGCTTCTTCCTCTCTGCTCTTTCTCAGTAAGATTTATGACAAAGCAGACAAAATAATTCATATAAAAATTATCTCATTGCTCTGGTCAAAATCTTGTAATTCCTCATTTCACCCAGATAAAAGACAAAGGCCATATGTAAAACTGGTGATCTTGCTCTTTATTATCTCCCTAACTTCATGTCTTCATTTTTATTCTCCTGTACTCACTCTTCACCAAACTCCTTACTATTCCCTGAACATGATCTATATGTTCTTTGCTCGAACTCTTCCCACTTCTAAAGAACATTCTTCTCTGACAGAGCCACATAGAAAACTTCACTTCCTTCAATTCTTTGTTCAAAACAACCCAAGTGCCCACCAATATGTGAATGAATACATAATTATGGTATATACCTATCATGGAGTACTACTCAGCCATTAAAAAATGGCAATCTAATATCTTTTGACACAACCTGGACAAACTGGAGACCATTCTCCTAAGTGAAACATCACAAGAATGGAGGAACAAACACATGTACTCAATACCAAATTGGAACTAATCAATCAACACTTATGTGCATGTATAGAAGTAAATCTCAGTGGAAATCATGCTGGGGGAGGGGAAAGAAAGAGGTGGGTAAACCCACAGCTATCAGGTACAGTGCACACTATCTGGGTGAGGAGCAGAGTTATAATTTTGACTCAATCTGTACAAAAACAAAATAAGTAAACAAAATATGTATATCCCTAATATTCTCAAATTAAAAAATAAAAAGTAAATTAGAAAAGTTTTAACTCACTTTCTCAAAGAAGTCTATCCTGGCCTTTGTGTTTTAAATATGTAACTATCTTCCATCTTCAGTACTTTCAATCTCCTTACTTTGCTCTATTTTTTTAAGCTTTTATTTTTTACCACATCATATACATATTTATTGTGTTAATTAACTGTATCCCTATGCTAGAAATACATCCTGCAAGGATAACAAAAATGCCCCATAAAGTAAGAAAAATACCTGCAAAGACTAGGAAAAATTTCCTGATATACATTATTGCATATATCTGGAACCAAGTGGAACCAGAAATGTGCTTCTAACAGCTAATAAGTCAACCCAGCATTTGAGGGAACTCCTTTGCTCAATGCATAACACTAAAACTCAAGACACAGGGTTGTTAAAAATGATAAACAGCTAGAGACAGCTACAGTCTCAATAGTTAAAAAATATTCTCTAGTATCTTAGATTTTTAGTATTAATAATTAAGATAATTAAAAATAAAGTTATTAGCGCAAGAATATGGGGAAACGGGCAAGTGAGGGGAGGGGAAGGGGGAAGTTGGGGTGGAGGGAGGATAATTGGTGGGGCCACACCTACGGTACATCTTAGAAGGGTACAGGCGAAACTTCCTAAATACAGAATATACATGTCTTCATACAATAACTAAGAAAATGCCCTGAAGGCTATGTTAAACAATTTGATGAAAACATTTCAGATTGTATATGAAACCAGCACATTGTACCCCTTGATTGCACTAATGTACGCAGCTATGATTTAATAAAATAAATAAATAAAATACAAACAAAGTTATCAGATGGTTTCTTTGTTTTAAATCAGTTTATGACAAAAACCTCAAAGGAGATTCACAGTACTGGACACAGAAACAGCAATACCTCACAATAGTATCTGCACTATTATTAAAAGTTGAACACGTGATCATTTTAGGGTACGGTAACTGGAAGTTCACCTCTTTCTAAAATTTCTACATACTGATGAGATCAGTATCTTTAATCAGAATATATTTCAGAATAAATTTTTATCTAGTAAAATGAGCTGGTTTTATGACTTACCCTACTAGAATTTCAGTTTTCTTTTCAGTTACCTTCCCCACAATGCTACATACATGATCTTAAATGTCTAGAAGCGTTAACATGTAAAGATACTAAAAGTAAATCCAATCTATACATGGGTACTTGATACCATTAAAATCAATCAGGAAGAAGAACCTAAAATACCATCACAGTTAAAGTAATTCTCACTAAAAACAGGTAATGAAACAAAAAACTTCTCTGTGGCAATAATAAGCATTTACCTTCTAACTAAGAAGATAAAATTTTCTCATTACTATAATTCAAAGTGGCCCTACTTCATATAGTATCATTCTCTACACTAGCACTTTTCTATAGTGAACTTAATTATTCTGATTTTTTTTTTTTTTTGAGCCAGAGTCTAACTTTATCACCCTTATTAGAGTACTGTGGTGTCACAGCTCATAGCAACCTCAAACTCTTGAGGTTACACGATTCTCTTGCCTCAACCTCCTAAGTAACTGGGACTACAGGCACCCACCATGACATCTGGCTATTTGAGACAAGGTCTCACTCTTGCTCAAACTGGTCTCCAACTCATGAGCTCAGGTAATCTACCCACTTTGGCTTCCCAAGTGCTGGGATTATACACATCAGCAACCACGCCCAGCCCTATTCTTTAAACATCTTTAAACTATATTTACCCATATTTTTGGACCCTTTTCTTTGTAGTACTTTTCAAGGTGAAAGTACTTATAGATTACTTTTTTGACACTACATACTTCCAACATTTAAGCAGCAAATTCAAACTACATTAAGAATAAATAAAGTAACAAATTAGTTTTGTTATTACGATATAATTTTACACAAAAGTTGGTGGATTTTATTTTGTACTTAATTCACAGAATTTTAAAACTGCTCATAATTTATGTTATTCTTACAAAACTTATAAATTGCATATTTTCCCATTTTCATCTTATCCTACATTCCTAAATATGACTGTAAATATGAAAGTAATGCAATTAGTAAGACAAAATTCAAGCCAAAAATACTCTGTTGGTAAATTTATTTAGAAATAGTATTTTGGTTGTAGAATGAGACAAAAGAACATTAACACAGAAATATTTTAAAAATCATTGAAACTACAACTGACACTCTATAATCAGATTGCCCTAAAATGAAAACAGAAACCTACCAGCTAATGAATTTACCAGCTAACAACCTATTCCAACATTTACCATTTATACTCAATTAGAATAAATCTGTTCGGCTTTCCAAGCCATCCATGAAAAGTGGAACCACCACTAGGTCTCATGACTGAACAAGATTAACATTTAATAAAGGGAAATTTGAAAAGTGTGAAATATATTCCGTACTATGAAATATAAACTATATTCAGTGGGGAAGGCATATTCCAATCAGGTGGCCTAGGGATTCAGTTGTTATAGCCAACAGTGAAGGTGGGCCCATGTAGGTTCTGGATCAGGGAGCTTCTGTGTAATTTCAGGATGCTTAAAGTGCTACAACCTCAATGAAAAGGGGTAGTTTTAAAAATCTGCTCAGCAATGTGGCACACCTTTTGGAGGAGGGACACAATCATAAGAGGGTCTTTGTCTAACAAATGCAATCAGGGTAACCTCGTTCTTTGTGCTTTCAATGAATCCTCAACAATAAAAAAAAAAAAAAAAAAAAAAATCTGCTCTGCAGAGGCAGACAGAAATCATTTGTTTCAGGCTTGGCTGCACAAGCAGGAAACAATTGTTCCCCTAAGAACTTTTGGTTATGGACAGAGATATCATGCCACTTTGGGGTATGAAATCTCTCTACATATAATGCCCAAAACAACCGCACACAAAATTTTAATTTAAATTGGATCAGAGTTGCTACCGCTTCAGAGGCATACTCTTTTTCTCTCTCAAGAGCAGGAGTAAGCAAAGTAAGGCCCACAGGCTAAATCTAGTCACTACCTGGCTTTGTAAATAAATTTTTATTGAAACAAACCATGCCTATTCATTTGTCTGTCGTCTGTGGCTGCTTTCATGCTGCAACAGCAAAGTTGAATAGTTGTGACAGAGACTATATGACTAACATAGCCTAAAATATTTACTATCTAGTTTCCTCTACACTTCTTGTTTCTCATTTTCATTTCTGGCTTTTACTTATTTCTAGTTTATAGAAAACTTTTGCTGTATTCATTAAACTTTTGTTAAGTATTCATTTTAAAGCTTCAAAAGTCAATACCTATATTTCAGGTGGGCTTGGTGGCTCACAAAGTGCTTTAGGCCTAGCACTTTGGGAGGCCAAGCAGGGAGGACTGCTTGAAGCCCGGAGCTGAAGACCAGCCAGGGCAACACAGCAAGACCCTGTATCTGCAAAAAAAAAAAAAAAATCTAAAAATTAGCCAGGCATGGTGGCATGCAGCTATAGTGACAACACTTGAGAGACCTGAACTCAGGAGTCTGAGGTTGCAGTGAGATATGACAATGCCATTGCACTGTATCCTAGGCACCAGAGTGAGACTTTGTCTCAAAAAAACAAAACCAAAGCACTATGTGTAAAGTATAAGTATGGTGTGACACAAAACAAAAGGAAAATATGGGGAAGTAGGGAAAGTGAGAGAAAAAGAAAATTATATTTCCAAAGAAGGGTAAAAAAAAAAATCCCTAACACTCCAGATTAGGTATGAATGGGCAAAAAGCAAGCGAAATCGAGATGGCCAGACAGAGAAAGCCACAACAATGCAGAAATGAAAATGAGAAATGAGAAACATAGAGGAAACTAATGGTAGCCAATCTCAAAAATTACCATGCTCATTCCCACAGAAAAAGAAAACTTAAAAAAGGGAAGGGTGACCTAAATGTGAGAAGAGCTATAATGACAAACAAAAGAGACAACAGAATGACTTTTAAAAATATAAACCATGTACAGAAAATGTACACAAAATAGATGCAAGACATAAAGGTCCCATTGTCTCCTGTATACAAAAAATACGTTTAAAGTGATTCTCAAACACCAAACAACAATAAAGGAAGGAGTAAAAGCATACCAGGAAAAGACTGACAAAAAGGAAAAGAAGCAAGGGCCATAATATTAATAACGGATGAGGCAGAATTAAGATCAAAAACATTAACAAGTAAACCACTTTATAACATTAAAAGGAATAATTCACAATAAACATGTAAGAGTTATTAATACCTACAATAGCAATCTATATAAAACACAAATTCTAGAAACGCAAGGAGAATTAGGCAAAAAACAGACTAACATTTAAAAACTTTATCAACTTTCTAAGCAAGTTAGATCATGTACCAAAACAAGCAGTTAATAGAAGGTGCAAACAATATAATCAATAAAGTATATTTGATAAATGTATATATTGAAATTTATATTTTAACATTATATAATGATTTATCTTTTTCAAGATAAATTTTCTTTATTATATTTTTACATAAATATAGAATATTTATGTAAATTAGGCCACAAAGAAAATGTCAATAAATTACAAAAAAATATAACTAATATCTACAACATTTCCTAAACACTATATTAAAACCAAAAACTAATCAGGGAAAACCCAGCCCTTTTACATAGAAAATTTACAATTCTTGCTTAAATAACTCTGAGGCCCATCCAAAAAATCAAAATAACTCAGTCACATTTGCTTTAATGTTATCATGGATTTGTTATGACAATGAGGTATATAAGAAGCTTCTTCAATACAACACTCCAACATGTTTCCAACTATCAGTAGTAGTTTTCTTTTGTTTACTTTTATTTTCTCAGTGAAGTAAGAAAGGAGGTCATGAGCTGAAAGTGATGATAGAGAAGAAAGTGCTGGAAGTTTGAGGAGAGAGGAAATGTATGAAATAGTCACCCAGGAATGCTGGAAGAGGCCAAGCTAGACTGACTTAAATTCAAGACATCATTAAGGGACAACTTGAGAATGGTAATCATAAACTTAAATCTGAGTAAGTACCAGACATCATTAAAGAACAAGTTGATGTTAGTAATTATGAACATTTTAAAGCCTGGTACATTTAGAAATGTGGACAAGACAGAGTAGGAGATAGTCGAAAAAATGATAGGAGATTCAATGGAGTAAAGGCTCTCATAAAGTTAAATAGTCAGAGTGTAGGTACTAGAATTAGTAGAATCAGTACACTGGGAGATCGGTGGTACTTGAAGTAAGATATTTGAAATGGAAAATATAGGACTCATTGCAGGTACTGGCAGGACAAGATTAAGAGTAGGACAATGAGACTGAGTGCCTTATGTAATGGAAAACAAGATCTAAAGAGATCAAGAAATTGGCAGGCCAGGTAGTAAAAGAAGCATTCAAATAGATATTTCAGTTTTCAAAATACTTAACTATATGCTTGACAGAGTGACAATGAGCCAAAAGCTAAATTCTTCATGAAAAAAACAGTACTCTGAGGAGAAAAAAATGAGTGCAAGGAAGTGAAAAAAATGAGTAGCACAGTTGATGACATAAGATTCAAAACCAGGTGATTTAAAGGAGGAGGGATTGAGAATAGAGCAGAAAATGTCAATTAAGAAGTAAGAAAGAGGCTCGGCGCCTGTGGCTCAAGCAGTTAAGGCGCCAGCCACATACACCTGAGCTGGCAGGTTCGAATTCAGCCCGGGCCCGCCAAACAACAATGATGGCTGCAACCAAAAAATAGCCAGGCGTTGTGGTGGACGCCTGTAGTCCCAGCTACACGGGAGGCAGAGGCAGGAGAATCACTTGATCCCAGGAGTTGGAGGTTGCTGTGAGCTGTGATGCCACTGCACTCTACCCAGGGCAATAGCTTGAGGCTCTGTCTCAAAAAAAAAGGAAGGAGAAGTAAGAAAGATACATACCCTGCTTTCAACCCTGCTGGACTCAGGATATGAAAACAAAACCAGCCATCACATGAAAGTATTGCAGGGGAAACAGTGGAGTAATTAGAAGGGGAGTCTTCCTCTGAGTACATAAGCACTCTTGTTGCTAATGATGGACTGAAAATAAATTTTCTGAATAAGCCCAAACAGGGACTCTAAATAGTTGTATATACAGTTGTCTGTACACAAAAGAGCAAAGAATTTGACTTTAAATACTGGCCAGAGCCAGAAATGAAGTATGTTATGAAATTTGAATAGTGACCATAGGGTATATATTTATAGACAAATTAAAAACAAAAATATTACCACTGGTTGAGTATCTTAGAAAGAATTCAAAAACATAACATAACAGAAAAACAAAAAAGAGTAAATATAGGCGGCGCCTGTGGCTCAGAGGAGTAGGGTGCGGGCCCCATGTGCCAGAAGTGGCAGGTTCAAACCCAGCCCGGGTCAAAAACTGCAAAAACAAGAAAAAAAAAAAAGAGTAAATATATAGTATAGAAAGTCATATGAAGACTGCCCTAGTAACCTTCATACACCAGATAATAATGTCTCATAGATTGGAAAGTCTATTTTAAAGGAGTAATATGTACATAAAGATAAAGCAGTAAGATTGAAAAGAGAATGCTGAAAAATGAAAAATTCTGAAATCATGTAATGCATAATAAAGAGATTGAGTCAGTTTCAGATCTTGGTTTATAAGTAAAATCCAAAGAAACAGCACCACCTATGGAAATTTTTCATATTTAAAAATATTCTCAAATCTTGGGAAATGAGACTAGTTTGTACCAGTTCCCCCAATTTGGCTAAAAAGAGAGGTTTAAATATTAAAGAACAAAGTCTAACATAATCATAACACATATATTAAAAATTAATTCTTAAGAAAAATTAAAATAAATTAAAATTAATTCTGGTTTATAATTTTGATCTCAACTCATCATTTTGACCACATTCATATGAAGATTTTATTACAGGTAAAAACATTGTCAACCAAGAAAGAAATTACATTTTTAAAGTAACTCACAGATATGGTATTCCTGTATGCTGCTTGTATAACCATATATTGCAGAATATCCAAATATTATGATCATGACAACATCTCTACTATCCAACTCCATAATATGTGCTGAATGTCCCTCCACAGCGTACTGCTGACCATGTCCAAGAACAGTAGGAGTTTTTGAACTCCATGACTGACTATGTATGTTAAAAACCCATAATTCATCTGTGACATTGCCATCATTTGTTTCAATTCTGCCTCCATACATAAAGATGTTTTCCTGTAAATTAAAATACATATATTAATAGACAAAATAGAGTTACTTCTTAGCTATACATGATAATTAAAAATAGAGGCTAAATTTAAAAATTAAATTTTAGTTGTTCACAATATGCATAAGGCTTAGTTCTCATTTGTAAAAAGTTAACTAGGAGCACATGAGTAATACTTTCACATGCAACAAGGGGGGAAATATCCAAGTTTTCAAAAATTTAGTTTAAGATATTTTATTCAAAACTATTACACTATGTATTCAATAAAGTATATTTTTAAATATCATATAGGAAGAGAACACTAAAGTTATTATTGGGGGAATGAAAAATGCAATAAGCTAATTAATAACAACATTTATGGGTAAGGTAGTTCTATAACAGTAATTTACTCCTTCCATACAACAGAAAAGATGTAAGAAACTAAGTTGCTGATTAACACTACTAAGAGACAATTTTTTCAATATTTGAATGATCTGAATCCCTAGTTGCTACATTTGAATTTTACCATCATTTGTACTGCTTTGTGGTATTCTCTATTATTCCCTGTTTTCACAAAGTGCTGTTCACCAAACTGATAGACCACATTTGGGCATCATGTGGAGTACTTTTTTATTACCATTTCTCAGGGCTATGAGAAGATGCTATATTGCCTTCTGTTCACCTTTGGTAAATCATTATAGTACTTATCAATTATACAAATAATTTCAGTTGCATATGATGTAAATCAATGATGCATAAATAATATGTCATCATTATTTCCACAAACTAAAAATAGAAGGAAACTTCAACCTGATAAAAGACATCTAAAGCATCACATTGTACTTAATGGTGAAAGAATGGATGCATTCCCCTAAGGTCAAGAATAACATTAACAATGCTTGCTTTTGCCACTTCTATTCAACATTGTACTGGAGGTTTTAGCTAATGCAAATAAGCAAAAACTAAATAAAGGCATTCATATTGTAAAGGAAGAAGTAAAATATTTCTATTCATGATAACATGGTCTTGTATATAGAAAACCTAAGAAATTAAAACAAACACTTAGATCTAACAAATGATTTCAGCAATATTGCAGGATATAAGATCAATGTACGAAAGCAAATTGTATTTCTAAACATTTGCAATGAACAATCCAAAAATGAAACTAAGGAAACAATTTCATTGACAAAAAGAATGAAATGCTCAGGAATAAATTTAACAGAAGTAGACCAAAAGATATACTCTGAAAATTATAAAACATTCTTGAAAAAAACTTAAAGAGCTAAAGAAATAGAAAGACATTCCATGTTTAGTGGTCTTAAGATTTTACATTGTTAAAGTGGCAATAATCTCCAAATTGATCCACAGATTCAAAATAATCTCTTTCAGAATCTCAACTGACTTCTTTGCAGAAATTAACATATTGATTCTAAAATTCATATGGAATTGAAAGGATGCAGAACATTAGAACAACCCTATGAAAGAACTAAATCAGAGGACTCACACTTCTCAAAAACTTCCTGCAAAGCAAAAGTAATCAAGACACATTATTAATAGAATAAATCAATGAAACAGAAATAATCCCACATATCTATGGCCAATTAATTTTTTACAAGAATGCCAAAACCATTCAAAGAGAAAGTAATCTCTTCAACAACCGGTGCTGGTAAAACTGCATAGGCATATGCAAAAGAATGAAGTTGAATCTTTACTGCATACCATACAAAACTTCCTCAAATTAGTTCAAATTAAATGTAAGGGCCAAAATTATGAAACCTTTAAAATAAAAAATAAGGTAAAACTTTATGACCTAGGCTTTGGCAATGAATTCTTAAATATGACATCAGAATTGTAAGAAACAAAAGTAAAACAAAGAAAAATTGTACTTTATCAAAAAAAACTTTTGCTTTTCAAAAAATGCCATCAAGAAAATGAAAGAGCAGAAAAAAACGGAGGGAAATATTTGCAAATTATATATCTGATAAGAGATTTATATGTAGAATATATAAAGAACCATTATAATTCAATAATTAAAAGATAAATAATCTAATTTTAAAATGGGCAAAGGACTTGAATGGATATATCTCCAAAGACAATACACAATGGCCAATAAGCACATTAAGATGCTTGACATCATTATTCAACAAGAAAATACACATCAAAACCACAATAAGATAACAATTTACACCAACAGGATGGCTATAATCAAAAAAACAGATACCAGCAAGTTGGCAAGGAGGTACAGAAATAGGAACTTTCAAACATGGCTGGTAGAAATGTAAAATGGTGCAACCAATTTGGAAAACAGTCTGTCATTCTTCAAAAAGTTAAATACAGAATTACCATTTGACCCAGCAATTCCACTTGTACACTCAAACTAAATAAAAACATATGCCTACATAAAAATTTATACACAAATGTTCACAGTAACATTATTCAAAATCACCAAAAGGTAGACACAACTCAAATATCCATCAACTGATGAACAGATAAACAAAATGCTGTATATCCATAAAATTGAATGTTATTCAGCCATAAAAAGGAATGAAGTACTGATATACAACACTAAGAATAACCATGAAAACATAACGCTAAGTGAAATATGCCAGTC
>CAUYRH010059361.1:0-21504 GCA_963574655.1 Perodicticus potto
ATTTAAGAGTTTGATTCACACAGGCACCGTCCTTACCTCTCTTACGTGGAGTTAGAGAATATTGACAATTATTAAGCATTACTTTAAATTACTTTGCATTATTTCCATTTTCATCTTCTAAACATCTTTTTGAGATGTAAACTTTAACTTATTCATAATTTTATATTCTTTCATAGTGTACCAATGTGCAATGCTGAGGGTAAAATTATTATTTTAAATTAATTATTCACTAATGATTAATAACTGTCTAGGACATATCTTAAAACTAATATGAGATTTTTTTAAACTTAATGTTTATATGCACATTTATATTAAAATATTCAGTAGAATTATTTTTTTTTTTAGCAGTTTTTGGCCAGGGCTGGGTTTGAACCCGCCACCTCCAGCATATGGGGCCAGTGACCTACTCCTTTGAGCCACAGGTGCCACCCTAGAATTTGTTAAAAATCATTTTCTTTTGATATTTATACCTATTATTAGTTTAAGATATTAAAATAACTATAAATATTTAAGTATTTATGGTTTTTTACCATTCAGAGCATTTTTAAAAACTATCTGCTACAATATGTACCTTTTTTTTTTTTTTTTTTTTTTGCAGTTTTTGGCCAGGGCCAGATTTGAACCCACCACCTCTGGTATATGGTCCAGTGACCTACTCCTTTGAGCCACAGGCATCGCCCAATATGTATGTTTTATATTTACTCTCATCCTATCCTTATTAAGCATTCTAACATGTAAATATGCCCTTAACATTGCATATACCTCTTAAGCTATGCAATGATTTTATTACTAATTATATATGTATATTTCAGAGCAACTAAAACAAGCTAACTTTGAAAGACAAAATAAATATTACTAAATAACTGGGGAAAACATCAGAATGATGTCAACAAGATGACAGAATAGAAGTTTCAAACCCAATGTGAAGTTCGGGTTATACATGAGAGATTACAGCATCAAGTAGAGCACATAATCAAGAATAGATTCACTAAAAAAGGTTAGAAATGTATTTTTTAATTTACCAGCTATCATTTCCCTATGATAGAGTAATGCAGTACAAAGAGAGATTCAATCAACATATGAGTTCTCCATTGGAACAAAGAAAAGTACATATGACTTATGCTGTCTGAGTGTCACACAAGAGACTTGTTTTACTGTGACACACTTAGAAAACTGAGAATTGGAATGGCTCAGTTGCTTGGGGTTAACTAACAACATAGCAAAGGGATGAGGGCTTTGAAAAGCAGCACACACATTTCAAAAACCAGTCTACAAACCCATGTGCAAGGCCTGTCTCTCCATGAACTGGTTAGAAGGCCCAACCTTGAAAGCTGACCCATCCAAGGACCCTAGCAACAATCCAAAGGAATATCTGGCTGCACTGGCTGATAAAGGGCTTTCCCTGTTGAAGGTGTTCTATAAAGTATGCAAAAGAATACTGAGTATTCAAATGTACAAACATTAACTCAAAGCTACAAAATCAGGGGCAAAGTAGGACATTTCAGCAATCCACTCCCCCACACACACCCCACCATGAACAAGAACTTGAACAACTATCTATGCATAGATCTTTTCAAACTTGCAGAATTATGTAAATATCCATATTCAAGAAATTCAAATTCTCCAGTGAGATTCAGTTCAAATAATACTACTCCAAGACATTTTACTCAGACTGTCAAAGATCAAAGACAAATAGAGGATCTTGAAAGCAGCAACAAAAAATAGGAAGCAAATACTTATTTGAGAGGCCCAATATGTCTAGCAGCAGCATAAACCTTACCTACTAGGACTACATAGTCAAATTACTAAAGGGAAAATATATCCCTGCCAATTAAGATTATTTTGCTCAGCAAATCTGTCTGGAATGAAGAAGAAATACTTTCCCAGACAAGCAAAAGCTGAGGGAGTTTATAAGCATTAGACCTGTCACAGAAGAAATACAAAAATGAATTATTTAAGCTAAAGGAAAAGGATGCTAATAAACAACATGAAAACATAGAAGAGTGTAAAATTTACTACTGAAAATAAATATACAGCAAATTCAGAATAATATAGCAATAATGGTGTATAAATTATATAAATCTTTAGTATGAAGGTTAAAAGATAAAAGTATTAAAAATAATAATAGTTGAAAATGTTTAAGATATATACAATAAAAAAGATGTAAACTATGACATCAAAAATTCAAAATGGAGGGTGTGATAGAGCAAAAGATAAAAGGATAGATCTGTTTATTGTAATCAAAGTTGAGTTGTAATCCAAAAATAAAAGTTGTAATAATCTTAAAATAATCTTTTATAATTATAGCCACAAAGCCAAACTTATACTTAGGTACATAAAATATAAAATTTAAGGCATCAGAATATCACTATCAAAAATTATTTAGCCACAAAGAAAAACAGCAAGAAAATAAGAAAGAGGGCTGTCTATTTGCTTTACTTAGTGTGTTCTTGGCAGTACAAAAACTTTTTAATTTGATCAGATCCCAGTAGTGTATTTTGGATGTTGGTTCAATTTTTGGAAGGAAGTTTGGAGAACACTCAGGGATCTAAATATAGACCTACCATTTGATCCTGCAATTCCTCTTCTAGGTGTATACCCAAAGAACAAAAAATCACTTGACAATAAAGATATTTGCACCAGATTATTCATCGCAGTTCAATTCATAATTGCCAAGTCATGGAAGAAGCCTAAGTGTCCATCAACCCATGAATAGATTAACAAACTGTTGCATATGTATACCATGGAATACTATGCAGCATTAAAAAAGATGGAGACTTTACCTCTTTTGTGTTTACAAGGATGGAGCTGGAAAATATTCTTCTTAGTAAAGTATCTCAGGAATGGGAAAAAAAAATATCCAATGTACTCAGTAGTACTGTGAAACCAATTTATAATCACTCACACTTGCATATGAAAAATGAAACACAACTACAGCCTAGAATAAAGAAGGGAAGGGCAGGGAGAGGGGAAGGGAGGGGGGTGGGTTGATAGAAGGAGGGTTAGTAGGGGGACCACACCTATGGAGCATATTACAAGTATAAGTTGGATCTATCAGGTGTAGAACACACAAGTCTTAATGCTGTAATTGGATAAAAGAGGTGAAAGTTATGTTGATTAGTAGCATGTAAGCACTCCAATTTGTACAAATAATCAACACAACAAATCCCATAATGGCATAAATGTATGTATGATCTACATACAAATGACTTAAAAAAATAAATTAAAAAAAAGAAAACAAGAAAGATGCAAAGATTTTATAAAAATAAATAAATAGAAACTAATTAATGGCAATAACAAGTTCTTACATATCAATGATTATGTTGAATGTAAATGGGTTAAATTCTTCGTTCAAAAATCAGAGTGTCTAAATGAACAAGTAGAAATACCTAATTATATGCTATGTGCAAGACTTCACTTGTAAGGCCACATATAGCCTCAAAGTGAAGGGGTAGGAAAACATAGTCCATGTAAATGTAAATTAAGAGTGAAAGAGTAGCTATACTTCTTTTTTTTTTGGCTCAGGCTGGGTTTGAACCCACTGCCTCTGGTATATGGGGCCAATGCCCTACTTCTTTGAGCCACAGGTGCTGCCCAAGAGTAGCTATACTTCCATTAGATAAAATAGATTTTAAGTCAAAAACTAAAAGTAAGCAAAGTTCATTGTAAAATGGTATGAGAACCAATTTGACAAGAAGATGTAACAACTGTAAGCATATATATACACTCAATATCAAAGCACCTAAATATATAAAGTAAATGTTAATGGATCTGAAGAGTTATTTAGGCAATACAAGAATAGTATGGGACATCAACACTTCACTTTTAGCAATGAACAGATCATCCAACAGAAATTCAATAAGAAAAAAATGATGCTTAAACTACACCTTCATGAAATGGACTTGTCAGACAGATATATAAAGACAGCCCATCCAACATCTGTAAAATACACATTCTGTAATAAGATATAGAAATCTTGAGCATAAAAAAATTAATGTTTTAGATATCACACTGCCTTACTTCAAAATATACAACAAAGCTGTAGTACCCCCAAAAGCATGGAGCCGACATTTGAAAGACACATAGACCAAGGAAAAAAAAGGAAGTCAGGAAATAAATTTACACATTAACAGACAACTAATTTTTACCACAGGTGTCAAGAGCCCATGGTAAGGAAAGAACAGTCTCTTCGATGAGTAGTGCTGGGGAAAGTGGATATTCACATGTAGAAGAATGAAATTAGACTCATCTCACAAAATATACAAAAATTAATCCAAAACAGACTGAAGACTTAACGAAACTACTAAAAGAAAACAGGGCAGGGAAAACTGCATGATATTAGTCTGGGCCAGGCATGGGCAACCTGTGGTCTCAAGGCCATGTGTCCTTACAGAGTCCCAAGTGTTCCCCTTTATTAAAAGCATTTGTTCTGTAAAATTCGGATTCAATCTAAAGGTTGCATGCAAGGATCCAAATAGCTAGACTTTTGGGATATGATCCCCAGAGCACACACAACAAAAGAAGAAATGGACAAAGGGATTACATCAAACTAAAAAGCTTCTTCACAAGGAAGGAAACATTTAACAGAATCGAAGAAAATATTTGTAAACTATACATCTGATAAGGGAATAATATTCAAGATATATGTCCCATACTTTTTATTCACTCATCTATCATTGAACATTTTAGTTGCTTTCATGTCTTCACTATTGTCAATAACACAATGAACATGTAATGCAAATGTCTCTTTGACATACTTATTGAATTTATTTGTAAAAATACAGTAGTATTAATATATTGAGTACATAATAGGGAGATAGCTAGATTATATGGTAGTTCTTTTTTAATTTTGAAGCGACCTTTTTACTGTTACTTTTGAGGGGAACAACATACCTCTTATTGAGTTATTTACATTCTACCAATAGCATACAGGATTCCCTTTTCTTCACATGCCCCCAACATTTATTATCTTTTGTCTTTTTGATAACAGCCATTCTAATGGGTAGGGAGTGTTATCTCATTGTCATTTTAATTTTTATGTCTCTGATAATTGATAATGTGAGCAATTTTACCTATACTTGCTGACATTTTGAATGCCTTCTTTTAGAAAAAGTTTACTCAGTTACTTTGTCTATTATTTTTAAATCACATTACTTATATTCTTAAAGATGACTTTTTTTTCCCCTTGGTATAAAGATAATTTTTATTTATTTATTTTTTAATTTTTATTAAATCATAATTGTGTACATTGATGCAATCATGGGGCACAATGTGCTGACTTTATATACAATCTAAAATATTTTCATTGAACTATTTAACATAGCCTACATGGCCTTTTAATCACTTTATGAATACATTTATATTCTACTTTTAGTAATTTTCACTTGTACCCTTGTAAGATGCACCATAAGTGTGATCCACTTTAATTATAAATAGATTGATTAATCATTAATAGATAAGTCAATAGTACATTGTTAAATTAGTAATAAATTTATAAATGTTTATTAATCTATAAATTTATTTTTAAAGTTATAATCTTATGTAATTAATAAAATATATTTGTAAATGATGAATTTATTAATAAATATAATAAGTAATTTAACCTGAATTGTGTAAATTACCCCATCAAAATACAGGGAGAGCCGATATATATAAACAAACAAGATTAGTGATATGTTGCCTATAACTGACTCATTTTAGCTGTAAGGACATATATAGACTGAAAGTGATGAAATTAAAACATATATATCATGAAATTATAACCATCAGACAATAGAAAGGGTTGTATTTGTAATCAGAATAAAATAGGCTTTAAGATTTTAAATTTGAAGGAAAGAGACAAGATGGTTAACCAAGGACACCAACTGCCACAGCATCTATGTCAGGTACTTAAATAAGGTATGGGGCTGAGAGGGTGATTCCAGTACCATCAGGAGATTACATAGGAAGAAACTGTGGAGCAGAACAAGAACAATCAAGATATCAGCACAGATTAACCTCCAAGAGACTTGAAGATCAATGAGAAGGTTGAGTGGAACTGTTTCTTTTTCCCTCCCTCACATCTCTAATAGCTGGCAGGTTTCTAAGCTACTGGAGAGATTTTCTGTTCACACAGGCCTGGAGGCTGTTGTTGCTAGTGAACTGGAAGATTGTTAAGGACAGGGCACTAGGCTTACTGGCGCCCCCCTGGGGTGTCTCCTGTCTCTACAGACCCAAGCCAGGTGGGATGGCAGGTGCCATACTACTTCTCTACCCACCTAATGCCTTTGTTTTTCACAGGGGGCTTCAACTCCTCAGTTCTCAGTTTGCTTCTTCCCACAGAGACATGTCCCAGCTTCAGCCCTGACTCTAAGAGCCACAAGGGGCCAATGGGTCCCAGGTGATCTGTATGACTTGCATTTTAGATCCTGAAAAACTATGTTTTTCATATGAGGGAAAAATTGGGACTTTTCTAGATGCACAAAAACTGAAGGAATTTGTCAAGGACAGACATGCCCTGCAAGGAAGTGTTCAGACCTGCATTGTAGACTGGCTAGCATAATAGACACACACCAGTGTGAAATCATCCACAAGTTAAAGTTCAGAGCCCAGATAGCAAAAGGGGCAAGAGATAAAAATAAAGTTCTACTGCATAGGATGAATAGAAATCTACCTCACTGATCCATTCTTTCAATAAATTTTAATTGTTTGAATTCCCATCTTAAGAGACACAGGCTAGCTGAATGGATAAAAATAAAGGCAAATGTCTGTCATCTCCTGGAAACACAGCTAATCTACAAGGTTGAATTCAGACTCAAGTTAAAGGGAGGGAAAACAATATTTATGCAAATGCAAATCAAAAGAAAGCTGGTATAGCCATTCTTATATCAGATAACATAGACTTCAAAGCAACAAAAGTAAATAAAGACAAAGATAGTTATGATATAATGGTAAAGGGAAAGATTCAACAAGAAGACATAATAATTCCAAATATGTATGCACCTAACACAGGTTCAGTCAGATTAATGAAGCAAACAGTACTATATTTAAACAAAGTGATAAATAGCACCAATGTAATAACCAGGGACTTTGACACCCCACTGACATAAATGAATAGTTCTCCCAAGGAGAAAATAGAGAAACATAGTACTTAGATGACATTCTAGAGCAAATGGGAATTCTAACAGGAATGTTTAGAATATTCTATCCAAAAACTACTGACTATACATTTTTCTCCTTAGCACACAGAATATCCTCCAAGACTGATCACATTTTATGCCACAAACCATATCTCAAAAACATTTGTTTAAAAAGGAATTGTACTATGTATCTCGTAAGGCCACAGTAGAACGAATTAGAAATCAACTTCAACATAAATACTCAATTTGACACAAAATCATGGATATTAAATAACCAAATGCTGAATGATTATTGGGTCAAAAAGTAAATTAAAATGGAAACCATAAGATTATTTACACTAACTGACAAAGGGGACACAAGTTACTAAAATCTGTGGGATTTACCAAAAACATTCCTAAATGGAAAATTTATTATTTTAAATGCCTACAGAAAAATTGCAAATCAACAATCTAATGAATCATCTCAAGGAATTAAAAAAGGAAGAGCAAACCAATTCAAAACCCAACAGAAGAAAAGAACAAACTAAGGTTAAAAGAGAACTAAATGAATTTGATAACAGAAGAATTATACAGATGATTAGTGAAATTAAAAGTTAGCTCTTTGAAAAGATAAACAAAATCAACAGACTTTTTGATAGGTTAACCAAGAAAGGAAAAAAAGGATCCTAATAAGCTCAATCAGAAGTGAAGAAGAAGATATTCCAACTGATACAATAGAAATACAAAATATAATCTCCGAATACTATAAAAACCTTTATGCACATTAACTAGACAAGGTGGAGGAAGTGGACACATTCTTGGAAACATTAAACCTCCCTAGGCTCTACCAGGAAGAAATAGAATCCTAAACAGACCAATATCAAGTAATAAAATTAAAGCAGCAATAAGAAAACCTTCCAACATAAAATGTTCTGTCCCTGATGATTTCAAAACCAAGTTTTACTATACCTACAAAGAGGAACTGGTATCTACATGCACAAATTATTTCATACTATTAAGAAGAAAGAATCAACTTCACCTACTTTTATAAAGCCAGGATCATCTTGATACCAAAACCAGGAAAAGACACAACAAAAAAGAATACTACAGGCCAATATCACTTATGAATATAGATGCAAAAATTATCAATAAAATTCTAGGAAACCAAATTCAGCTTCACATTAAAAAATTAATTCACCACAACCAAGTGGTCTTCTTCCCAGGGATGCAAGGATTGTTCAACATATATTAATCTATAAATGTAATTCACCACATAAAACAAAAGCAAAAACAAAAACCATAAGATGGTCTCAATAAATGTAGAGAAAGAATTTGATAAAATTCATCACCCTTTCATGAAAAAAATTATTTTTTTTATGTCTTCTAATTACCCAGTTAGATTTTTTTTTTTTTTTTGGAGACAGAACCTCAAGCTGTCACCCTGGATAGAGTGCTGTGGTATCACAGCTCACAGCAACCTCCAATTCCTGGGCTCAAGTGAGTCTCTTGCCTCCAACTCCCAGGTAACTGGGACTACAGGCACCCACCACAACGCCCGGGTTTTTTTTGGTTGTAGCCGTCGTTGTTGTTTGGCAGTCCCGGGCTGGATTTGAACCTGCCAGCTCAGGTGTATGTGGCTGGCGCCTTAGCCCATTCAGCCACAGACGCCGAGCCTCATGATAAGAACTCTTAACAAAATAAGCATAAAGGGAACATACCTCAAAATTATAAGCCACATATGACAAATACACAGCCAACATCATACTGAACAGAGAAATATTGAAAGCACTACCACTTAAAACTAGAATTAGACAAGGTTGCTCACTGTCATCACTTCAAGTCAAAATAGTGTGGAAAGACCTAACAAGAACAATCAGATGAGAGAAGGAGATTAATGGTATACAAAGGGTGACAGAAGAGGTCAAAAAATCACTCCTTGCCAATGATATAATCTTACGTCTAGAAAAACTCCAAAGATCCTGCCAAGAGACTCCTAGAATTGATAAATAAATTGAACAAATTCTCAGGTTATAAAATCAATGTACACAAATCAGTGGCATTTCCATGTACTAACAACAGTCTAGCTGAGAATCAAATCAAAGACTCACTACTTTTCACAATAAAAAAATTAAATACCCAGGATATATTTAACTAAGGAGGTAAAAGACCTCTTCAGGGATAACCATGAGATTCTGAAAAAGAAAATCATAGAATGTATACAAATAGAAAAATGTATCATGCTAATGGATCAGCAGGATCAATATAGTTAAAATGTATATAGTACCCAAATGTGATCTACATATTTAATGCAATCCCATTAAAATACCAGCAACATTTTTCTCAGACTTAGGAAAAATAATTCTATGCTTCATCTGGAACCAGATAGGAGCCTGAAGAGCCAAAGCAACCTAAGCAAAAGAAGACAAATCAGAGGCCTCACTTTACCAGACTTCAAGCAATACTACAGTGTAGAGTAACCAAAACAGCATGGTACTGTCACAAGAACAGAGACATAGACCAATGGATCGGAACAGAAAACATAGATATAAAACCATTCTCATATTGCTATCTGATATTTAACAAAGAAGACAGTAACATACCATGGGGGAAAAAAACCAAATTCAGTAAATGGTGCTGGGAAAATTGGATAGCTGCATGTAGAATATTGACATAAAACCTGTGCCTCTTACGACTCACAAAAATTAGTTCAAGGTTCAGGGTAAATGGTTGGAAAAGAATAATTCAGGGAAATGGAAATCAGAAGAAAGGAGGGGTCAGAATTTTATTTCCAGATGTAAGTAGACTTAAAGCAATAAAAGTTATGGGAAAAAAAGACAAAAATAGTCACTATGTGTCAGTAAAGGGAACTAGCCTTTGTATATGCTAACATCAGCCAAATTGAGAAGCAGAAGACATTGCAATTCTGAGTGTATATGTGCCCAACTTAAATGCTCTCAGATTTATGAAACAAACCCTAATTGGTGTGAACAATATGATATCCTACAATACCATAATAGCTAAGGACCTTAACACCTCTCTGACAGAACTGGTCAGATCCTCTAAACAGAAATTAATAAAGAAACAAGAGACTTAAATGCACCCCCAGAACAACTGGGCTTAACATGCATATACAGAACATATCATCAAAAAGCTAATGAGAATAGATCATTTTGTCAGCCCATGGATCATATCCTGTGCCACAAATCAAACCTCAAAAAAATTTAAAAGAATTGAAATTATACCTTGTATCTTTTCAGACTAGAAGGGAATGAATGCGGAGCTTAACTGCAACAAAAATGTTCATCCTTACGCAAAGTCACAGAAGCTAAACAACATTAATATAGGATTCCACCACTCAGGGCTGAACAGGGAACCCCCCCCCCCAATTCTCTAGGCCCAGGTGAGCTCATAAATCAGGCCCCCATTTCCAGGCACAAACAGGCTGCCTTTTTCAGGACACACCTTCTGGGCTCTAACAAGATCATGAACAAAGCAGCCTAAGATGTTTTTTTAGGTGGTTCCACCATGAGTAACGAGCACACCCTAATCCCTTCTCAGAGACAAAAACTGTAAAGGACCTGATAACCTTGCCCTAGTGGAGGAAGAACTACATTCATTCATTTGTTCATACACTCATTAAATTTGAAGATGTTTTTCCACCTACCAAGTCCTGGCCAAATGTAATTATCAAGATGTAATACCCCTAGATAAAAGAGCCCACATAGAGATTCCCCAGTTAGTTCTTTACCACTTCAAGCAGCTCTGGTGCTTTTTACTTCTTCTGTATTCCTTTCTGTCTAATAAAATCCTATCTTACCACTGATCTGTGGTCCGTGGGTTCATTCTTCAAATCCTCAAGACCAAAGACTACTGAGGAAGAAATACTGGTATCAACATTACACTGAATGGCAGTCAAGGAGGAGACAAAGAAGGAAATTATTAGATTCATTTAACATAACAACAATGAAGCCAAAAGCTACCAAAACCTGTGAGATAATGCATAAGCAGTTCTAAAAGGGAAATTTATTGCATTAGATGCCCACATCTGAAAAACAGAAAAGGGAATGTCAACCATGAGTCATCTCAAGGAAATGGAAAAAATGAGCAATCCAATCCCAAACCCAGAAGAAGAAAATAAATTACCAAAATTAAATCAGAAATAGTGGAATTTATACTCATTATAAATTTTTTATAATTAATAAAAAATTAATAAAATTATTTAATTAATAAAATTAATAAAATTTTTAATAATTAATAAAAATTAATATAATTTTATATGATTAATATAATTAATTAATATAATTTTATATAATTAATATAATTACAAAAATTAATTAATTTTTATAATTTCTTTTACTAGGTTTGAGATTGGATTGCTCATTTTTTTCCATTTCCTTAACACACACACACACACCATGGGGGGAAAAAAGAAATAATGGAATTTAAAACAAAAGAATTATACAGAAAATTAATGGAAAAAATGTGGGTTCTTTGAAAAGATAAACAAAATTAATAAAACTTTGGCCAGATTAACTAGAAGCAGAAAAGTAAGATCATTAATAACCTCAGTCAAAAATGAAAAAGAGGAAATAACAACAGATACCACAGAGATACAAGAGAGTATCTCTGATTACTACAAAAAACTTAGCACCCAGAAAATGGATAGTGTGGAGGAAATGGACAAATTTCTCAAATCACACCATCTTAATCAATAAGTATTTGATTAGTCAAGAAGAAATTGGTTTCTTGTACAAGCCAATATGAAACACAAAAATTGAAGAAACAGTTAGAAGGTCCCATCTAAATTAATCCCTAGCCCAGAGGGTTTCACACCAGAATTCTATCAAACTTTCAAGGAAAAGCTTTTACCTGTACTGCAGAAACTATTCCAAAACACTGAGAAGGAAGAAATCTTCCCCAATACAGTCTTTCCCATCACCCTGATACCAAAACCAGGAAAGGACCCACCAAAAAAGAGAACTACAGACCAATTTCACTAACAAATGTCTATGCAAAAATACTAAATAAAATCCTACCAAAGAGAATACAGCTGCACATTTACAAATTACAAATCACAATCAAGTAAGCTTTATGCAAGGTTGGTATTACATACTCAAATCATAAATGTAATTTACCACATAAATAGAAGCAAACAAATACATACCATATGATCCTCTCAATACATGCAGAAAAAGCATTTGAAAAAATTCAGCATGCTTTATTAACAAGAATGCTTAAAAAAACAGACATGGATGAGGTGTTTCTTAAACTGATTAAAGCCATCTATAACAAATCCACAGTTAATATCATATTGAATTGAGTAAAACCGAAAGCTTTTCCTCTTAGAAGTGGAATTGGATATGAATAGATGAATGACCAAAAAACAATTGAAAAAATGCTCATCATTTTTTCATTACCACTATTCAACATAGTTTTGGAAGTTCTAGCCAATGCATTCAGGCAAGAGAAGGATGTTAAGGGCATCTAAATGGGGCCAGAGGAAGTCAATCTTTTGCTCTTTACTGATGACATGATTTTATAATGAGAAAACTCCAGAGACTACACCTCTACCCTGGAAGTGAGCAAGAAATACAGTAACATCTCAGAGTATTAAATCAATGTCCACAAATCAGTAGCCTTTGTATATGCTAACATCAGCCAAATTGAGCAGCAAATCAAGGACAAAATACCCTTCTGAGTAGCTTGAAAGATAAAAGAAAAAAACATACCTGGGAATATACCCAACAAAGAAGGTGAGGAATCTCTACAAAGGGAATTATGAAATCCTAAGAAAATAAATAGCAGAAGACAGTAACAAATGGAGGAATATAACATGTTCTTGGCTGGGAAGAATGTACATTGTTAAAATGTCTATACTACCCAAAGCAACCTACAGATTAAATGCAATCCCCATTAAAATACCAACATCATACTTTGAATAACTGGAAAAAAATATTTCTTTGTTTCATATGAAACCAGAAATAATCCTGTATAGCTAAGGCCATTCTTAGTAATAAAAACTAAGCCAGTTGGCTCAGCACCTATAGCACAGTTGTTACAGCGCCAGCCACATACACCGAGGTTGGTGGGTTCGACTCCGGCCCTGGTCAGCTAAAAAACAATGACAATGACAACCATGATTAGCTGGGGGTTATGGCAGGCACCTTTAGTCCCAGCTAACTGGGAGGCTGAGGCAAGAGAATCACTTAAGCCCAAGAGTTGGAGGTTGATGTGAGCTGTGATGCCACAGCCCTCTACCTAGGGCAACATAATGAGACTCTTTCTCAAAAAAAAAAAAAAAAATTAAATTAAATTAAAAAACTAAGCCAGAGGCATCAAACTACCAGACTTCAGGTTACATAACAAGTCCACAGTGATCAAAATAGCATGATATTGGCTCAGAGTCTGTAGCACAGTGGTTATGGGACCAGCGACATTCACCAAGGGTGGCAGGTTCAAGCCCAACTTGGGCCAGCTAAACAACTGCAACAATAAAAATAGCTGGGCATTGTGGCAGGTGTTGTGGCAGTTGATTTTGAGGCTGAGGCAAGAGCATCACTTGAGCTCAAGAGTTTGAGGTTGCTGTACTGTGATGCTATGGCACTCAACCAAGGGCAACATGGTGAGACTCTGTCTCAAAAACAAACAAACAACAACAACAACAAAACCAGCATGGTATTGTCACAAAATACAGACATAAACACAAAGAACAGAATAGAAAACCTGGAGATGAAAACACTCTACTTGCCATCTGATCTTTGGTAAACCAAACAAAATTATACAATGGGAAAAGAATCTCTTATTCAATAAATGGTGTTAGGACTACTTAACCATTTATGAAAGACTGAAACTGGGCCTGCACCTTCCACCAATTGCAAAAGTTGACCCAAAATGGACAAAAAATTTTAAATCTTAGACATGAAATGATAAAAGTCCCAGAAGAAAGTGTAGGGAAATTTTTTGATGATGTCAACCTGGGGAAAGATTGTATGAAGAAGGATGGGGAGCAAAATGGCTGACTGGAAGCAGCTTCCAAAAGAGGCTCCTGTCTAAAAGGAAAGATAATGTCCAGAAACTGCCCAATTAAGCTGAAGACTGGGAGCCCAGCCGAGAGAGAGAAGTGATAACTGCAGGTCACCTCTGCTGAGGAAAGAAGCTACTCCAAGAAAGCAAGCTTCAGGTAAAAAATTCATCTGAAATGAAAAGTGTCCTCCTCCCCCAAGAAAGCTGTAGTTTTCCTTTTTCCTTTCTTTATTCTCTTCTTTTGTTCCTGTGGGTTTTCTACAGACAAACAGTGAACTGTGGACCTCTTGTCTATCCCCACGGGAGAGTGCTGTGGGAAGTAGGGACTGCTTCCTCAGAGGGACCTGACTGTGACTCTGAACACTCTATTGCTAGGCAGAAAAACTAAACAAAAGTTTTCCCATCCATTCTGAACTTAGAGTACACCCTCCCCCCCTTACCTGATGAACCAGAAGCCTGACCCCTGCTGAAACTGAGGAAACAGGTTCTTGATTAGCACCACCCCTCCATATCTGGAGGACCAGGCACACCCCCACCCAAGAGACTACAGGGGCAGCACCAAGCCTCTCGCTTCCCCCGCACCCCCTACCCATCCCAGCAAAGGACTCTGCCGGCAACCCTGCAGCCTCGTACCCCATACCCGCTGGGCCTCCGCATGCCCTCCACCGCCAGGAATCTGCCAGTGACCGCGTGGCCCCACACCCTGCTCCAGCAATGCTTAGGTGTGCCCTCTGCAGCCAGGGACTCTGTCGGCAACTGCAGGCCCTGTGCCCCATGCCTGCAGGGACTCCTCGTGCCATCTGTGGCAATGGACTCCCCCGGTGACCGCACAGCCTAGCGCCCACCAGGCCTCTGCATGCCTGTCCTGGCCAAGGTCTCCACCAGTGACCATGAGGCTCCATGCCCTGGACCCAACATGCCTCTATGTGCCCACTCGGGCCAGGGACTCTGCCAATGACTGCGCATCTCAGTGCCTCACTACCACAGGGTTTCTGGACACTCTTTCTGGCCAGGGACTCCACCAGTGACCCCGTGGCCCTGTGCCCTGTGCCTGGTGGACCTCCGCACTTCCACTCCGTCTGAGAACTCTGCAGGTGACCGCGGGGCCCTGCGTCAATGGGGCCTCTGCACATCCACCCTGGCCAGGGACTCTGCCAGCAACTATGTGGTTCTGGGTTCTGTGCCCGCTGGGCCTCTACACATCCGCTTCAACCAGGGACTCTGCCAGCCACTGTGCACCTCTACGCTCCATGCTTGCTGGGCCTCCGCATGCCCTCCCCAGCAAGGGACTACCCCAGCAACAATGCGGCTCCATGCCCTGCGCCCACTGAGCCTCCCTGAAAGCGATGAAGTGGATTCACAAGACACAGAGTCTCTTCTTCATGAGATTATAAAACAAAACTCTCCAGAAATGCCAAGAGATTCTGAAATTCATATAGCAGACAGTTTCAGAACCCCAGCATGACTCAACCCAAATAAGACATCCCCTAGACACATCATAATCAATTTCACTGAAGTTAATATGAAAGAGAAAATTCTGAAAGCAGCCAGATGTAAGAAAACCATAACCTACAAGGGGAAGAATATTAGAATAACTGCAGATTTCTCTGCTGAAATCTTTCAAGCTAGAAGAGGATAGTCATTGACTTTTAATCTCCTAAAATAAAATAACTTTCAACCCAGGTTCCTGTATCCAGCTAAACTGAGTTTCATTTATGATGGAGAAATTAAATACTTCAATGACATTCACATGTTGAAGAAATTTGCCATAACTAAACCAGCTCTCCAGGATATTCTCAGAGCTGTCTTCCATAATGACGAGCAGAATCCTCCACCACAAAAGTAAACTCATTCAGAAACTTTTAATCAAATTCCCCAACTTCCACAGTCACCAAAGGATTTAAAATGTCCACCAGACTTTCGAAAGGCTTATCAATATTCTCAATTAATGTGAATGGTTTAAATCATCCTCTAAAGAGGCACAGGTTGGCTGACTGGATACAAAACCTCAGGCCAGATATCTGCTGCATACAAGAATCTCATCTTCCCTTAAAAGATAAATATAGACTCCATGTGAAGAGATGGTCATCTATAGTCCAGGCAAATGGAAAGCAGAAAAAAGCAGGTGTTTCAATACTATTCCCAGATACAATAGGCTTTAAACCAACCAAACTAAGGAAGAATAAGAATGGATACTTAATATTTGTTAAAGGTACTACTCAATATGATGAGATTTCAGTTATTTATATTTATTGCACTCAACCAGAATGAACCTCAATTCATAAGAGAAACTCTAACAGACATGAGGAACTTGATTTCCTCCAACTCCATAGTAGTCAGATTTTAATACCCCTTTAGCAGTGCTGGATAGATTACCAAAAAGAAGCCGAGCAAAGAAATTTTAGATTTAAACTTAACTATTCAACATCTGGATTTAACAGACATCTACAGAACATTTCATCCCAACAAAACTAAATACACATCCTTCTCATCAGCACACAGAACATACTCCAAAATCAATCACATCTTAGGTCACAAATCTAACCTCAGGAAATTAAAAAAAAAAAGGAAATTATTCCTTGCATCTTCTCAGACCATCATGGAATAAGGGTTGAGCTCAATAACAACAGGAATCTGCATACTCATTCAAAAACATAGAAGCTAAATAACCTTATGCTGAAGAATAGATGGGTCACAGATGAGATTAAGAAGGAAATTACCAAATTTTTGGAGGAAAACGACAATGAAGTCATGAATGATCAGAACCTCTGGGATACTGCAAAGGCAGTCCCAAGAGGGAAATTTATAGCACAGCAAGTCTTCCTCAAGACAACGGAAAGAGAGGAAGTTAACAACTTAATGGGAAATCTCAAGCAACTGGAGAAGGAAGAACATTCCACCCCAAACCCAGCAGAAGAAAACAAATAACCAAAGTTAGAGTAGAATTAAATGAAATTGAAAACAAATGAATTATAGAACAGATCAACAAATCAAAAAGTTGTTTTTTTGAAAAGGTCAATAAAATAGCTAAACCTTTGGCTAATCCAACCAGGAAAAAAGGAGTAAAATCTCTAATTTCATCAATCAGAAATGATAAAGATGAAATAACAACAGATCCCTCAGAAATTAAAAAAATACTTAATGAATACTACAAGAAACTTTACTCTCAGAAATATGAAAATCTGAAGGAAATTGACCAATACTTGGAAGCACGCCACCTACTAACACTTAGCCAGGACGAAGTGGAAATGTTGAACAGGCCTATATCAACTTCTGAAATGGCATCAACTATACAAAATCCCTCTAAAAATAGAAACCTAGGACCAGATGGCTTCATGTCTGAATTCTACTGAACCTTTAAGGAACTAGTGCCTACATTACTAAACCTCTTCCAAAATATAGAAAAAGTAGGAATACTACCCAACATAGTCTATGAAACAAACATCACCTTGATCCCTAAACCAGGGAAAAACCCAACAAGAAAAGAAAATGATAGACCAATATCACTAATGAATATTGATGCAAAAATATTCAACAAGATCCTAACAAACAGAATCCAACAACACATCAAACAAATTATACACCATGACCAAGTGGCTTTTATCCCAGGGTCTCAAGGCTGATTCAAAATATGTACATCTATAAGTGTAATCCAGCACATAAACAAATTAAAAAGTAAAGACCATATGATTCTCTCAATTGATGAGGAAAAAGCTTTTGATAATATCCAGCATCACTTCATGATCAGAACACTTACGAAAATTGGTATAGAAGGGACATTTCTTAAATTAATAGGTGACATCTACAGCAAACCCACAGCCAATATCAACTCCAATATTGAATGGAGTTAAGTTGAAATCATTTTCACTTAGATCAGGAACCAAGCAAGGATGCCCATTGTCCTCTGCTCTTCAACATTGTAATGGAAGTTTTAGCCATTGCAATTAGGGAAGAATAGGCGATCAAGGGTACCCACATAGGGTCAGAAGAGGTTAAACTTTCACTCTTCGCAGATGCTATGATTGTATATCTGGAAAACACGAGGGATTCTACTATGAAACTTTTAGAAGTAATCAAGGAATACAGAAATGTCTCAGGCTACAAAATCAACACCCACAAATCTGTAGCCTTTATATATACCAACAATAGTGAAGCTGAAAAAATAGTCAAGGACTCTATTTCTTTCACAATAGTGCCAAAGAAGATGAAATATCTAGGAGTTTATCTAACAAAGGATGTGAAAGATCTCTATAAAGAGAACTATGAAACTTTAAGAAAATAAATAGCTGAAGATGTTAACAAATGGAAAAACATATCATGCTCATGGATGGGAAGAATCAACATTGTTAAAATGTTTATACTACCCAAAGCAATATATAATTTTAATGCAATTCCTATTAAAGCTCCATTGTCATATCTTACAGATCACGAAGAAATAAAACTTCGTTTTATATGGAATCAGAAAAAACCTTGAATAGCCAAGGCATTACTCAGAAATAAAAACAAAGCAAGAGTGTAATGACCAAGCTGACTTCATTTTATTAAAACTAACTCCATCTTGTTCCTCAGCCTTCGTTTTGCAGTAGCATACTGAAAGCGTTAGGTAACCTACTCCCTCCCCCACTCCTCATCCTTGTGTCTGCCCTGAGCGATAGCAGCTCCTTCCCACACCAGCCACGGACAAGTATTAGTCCCCTAGACCCCTATAAGCTCACCCCACATGCCTTCCCTTTCTGTACCCTTAAAAACCCCTCCTTTTTGAGGCCGGAGTCTTCTCTGTACACCTGCCATGACAGGAGTGAGAGGCTCCATCCCGGGCTTGTAAATAAACAACCTCATGCTCTTGCCTCAGACTTGGTCTCTGGGAGATTTATGTGGGGGATCCCTGAGTTTGGCACAACATTTGGGGGCCCATGCAGGATATCCCCCCAAAATCACCGTGTGCCTGCTCAAGAGGTGAGTGTGTGTGTGCACTGGCATTTGTCTTGTCCTGTTCTGTGTTAGTTTCAGTCATTGGAATTTTAGTCAGGATGTGGAATCCCCGGCAGTGTAGTGAAAGGAACACCCCGTGGATAGGGGACTGGGACGTGGAATCCCCAGTCCTTCGTCCTGATGACCAGACGTTCCCTCTGGTTGAGAGGCAAGGTGGGTTGCAACCACCAAACAGAGTTACACCATTGTCTCATTTTCAGTTTGGCCTGGAAACCCACAAGGGCAGGCTTCTGTTTTCTGTAGGAATCTTGTGTGCTATCTGTTTTGTCTTGTTATATTTGGAGGGCGACATGGGACAGACGCAGACAACCCCTCTCTCCTTAACTTTGGCTCATTTCCAGGATTTCTAAGACAAAGTCCTAGAGTACGGTTTTAATGTGTCCAGAAGTAAACGTCATTTTTTGCAAGAATGAATGGCCAGTGTACCACGTCAGTTGGCCACCGGAGGCCACTTTTCACCTTCCCATTATTTTCCAGGTCAAAGATATAGTCTATCGATCTGGCACCGGGCACCTGGACAGATCCCATATATAACTGCTTGGCACACCTCATGGAAGTCCCACCATCATGGTTAAAAGCCCCTCTCTCTCTCAGGCAAGGAGGTGCCCAAGCTTCTAGCCTTGAAGGAGAAAAAGGAGAAGTATCCTGAGCCCATTGCCCCTCCCGCAGTCCTCCTCAAGGGAACTGATCTAGAAGTGCTCTCCTCCCTCCCTATCAACCTCGGGGGGCACTTGTTCCTCAGAGTCCACTAGGCAGCAAGGCCACCCCAGCCCCAGGTCTGAGGGATGTAGCCTCCGGAGCTGACCTCACACTCACTGTAGGGCCCTGCATGACCTGACGGCAGACTCCACAGTGTTGCCTCTTCATGCAGTGGGCCCCCCCGATGAAGGTGACCCCCCAAACCAGGAACACCACTATTGGCCCTTCGCCACAAGTTATCTCTATAACTACAAAATGCAGAACCCTAAGTTCTCTGAAAAACCCACTGCCTTGATTAATCTCTTAGACTCAATTCTTTTTATCCACCAGCCTACTTGGGATGATTGCCAGCAGCTTTTACAGGTCCTTTTCACCACTGAGGAGCAGAATCGCATCTTAGCTGAGGTCAGGAAGGCTGTCGAGGATCCAGACAGAAACCCCACCACCAATCAGGCTCTCATAGATGCGGCCTTTCCCCTTACACACCCCAAGTGGGATTTCAATACAGGAGCAGGTCAGGTAACACTCCAAGTCTACCGCCAGACTCTAATGAAGGGTCTTCATAAAGCGACTAGAAAGCCAACTAATTTGGCCAAGGTAGGTAATGTATAGCAGGACAAGATAGAACCCCCTGCAGCATTCTTGGAAAGGATTCTGGAGGCATTTCGCGTGCACACACCTCTAGATCCCAAAGCTGCTGATAATAGAGTAGCAGTTGCCATGTTCTTTGTTAATCAGTCAGCTCCAAATATTAACGCAAGCTGCAGAGAATAGATAGACTGGGTGAGAAGTCTGTGCAGGACCTCCTAGAAGTTGCTCAAAGAGTCTACAACAACCATGAGACCCCCGAAGAAAGACAAATGAAGGCAGCTAAAAGACAGACCCATGAATTGGCCAGGATCCTCCTATCCTCCATGGCCACAACCTCAGATGAAAGAGAAGGGTGACTGTGCCGACTGGCAGCAGGGCATAAGGAGAGCTCCCCAGGTGGGGAAAAGTTCCATCTCCAGAAGGACCAATGTGCCTATTGTAAGGAACATGGACACTGGGCCCGTGAGTGCCCCAAGAAACCACCTCCTAGACCTTCATGCCCCCACTCCGTGCCAGCCCTGGAACTGAGCGGGCTCAAAGGGTAGGGGGGTCAGGGCTCATCGTCCCTCCCCAAACCCCAGGTAACTCTCAGAGTTGGGGGGACCCCAGTAAATTTCCTGGTAGATACCAGAGCCCAGCATTCAGTCCTGACCCAGGCCCACGGCCCTATCGACACCCGGAAATCATGGGCATCATGGGTTTGATGTCACAGGCATCAAACAATATTCATGGACTACCCGAAGAACTGTGGACTTAGGCATGGGCCTGGTATCCCACACGTTCATGGTCATCCCAGACTGCCCTACCCCTTCCTCAAGCGGGATCTCCTGACCAAGGTAGGGGCTCATATCATCTTTAAAGATGAAGGACCGAGGGGGTTCTGGAAGATGGCGGCGGTGACGGTTCCGTAGTTCATCACTCTCCAGTCAGCAGGTGAGAGGGAGAGAGTACTGGACCTTTCGCAGAGTGAATTGTCGGAGTGGATGAGCACTTGGCAATGCACAGCGATTTGGTGGATTGTTGTGTTTGAAATATAGTTCATAACCACGGAAACTGCTGTAAACTGTTTCCCCCTGAACGGCGGAGGGGCAGCCGGCCCCTC
>CAUYRH010059362.1:0-27281 GCA_963574655.1 Perodicticus potto
AGTGGAGGGGAACACCAGGAACTCCAACTTGCAGGTAGAGAGTATATACAGTTTTATGCCTGGCTGGAGAGCACCGTGGCACCCTAGAAGGGGAAGGAGGTTTGTTTTTTAGAAGGTCTCTCCTGTGGGGTAGGATGGGAGGACGTCTGGACTCTGCTGGGTTGTTTGTATGGAGGTTGGGCGTATACTGCGAACCTCCTTCATGAGGGAGGGGACTCCCGTCCACTTGGTGATGTGCTCTGTACCTTTTTGTTTGTGTCCTCGGGGTCTCAGGTCTCCCCAGCAGGGTTGATGTGCGCTCTTTGACCTTTTCTTTTGGCTCAGATCCAAACAATCAGCTTTCTTGCTGAGTTTCTGTCCTTTAACGCTCCTTTTGGATGGGAACCTCTGCGGAAAGCTGGCTACAGATCGCCATCTTGGCTCCTCCCCTACACTTTATAATTTCAAAACATACTACAAAGCTACAATAATTAAAGCAGCATGGTATTGGCATAAAGGCAGAAACAAAATTGAGACACCAGAAATCAACCTAGACAATTAAGGTCAGTTGATTTTCAGTAAAGGTGCCAAAATCATTCAGTGAAAGAATAGTCTTTCCAACAAGTGGTGCCAGGACAACTGAATATTTATATGCAAAAGAATGAATTTGCCTACCTATCTAACACTGTATACAAAAATTAACTAAAAATGGACTGAAGCCTTAAATGTAAGAATTAAAATAATAAAATTTCTATGTGGAAATAGGTGCAAATCTGAATTAGATTATGTAACTGCTTCCTAGATGTGAAACCAAAAGTAAAATCAAGGAAAAAGTAGATAAACTGAATTTCATCAAAAACTTAAAACTTTTCAGGGCAAAGGATACTATCAAGAAAGTGAAAAGATAGCCCAAAGAATGAGAAGAAATTTGGCAAACTATGTATTTGTTAAGTGTCCAGAGTACAGAATATATACAGAGTTCTTATAACTGAATAAGAGAAAGACATATAGCCAATTAAAAAGTGGGAAAATGAGTTAAATAAACATTTATTTAAGAAAAAAAGATATACAAATGGCCAATAAGTCCATGAAAACATGCCTAACATCTTTAGTCATTAGGGGAGTATGACAACCATGTTGAGATATCCCTTCATACTACTAGGATTGTTTTTATAACAAAAACCAAACCCAGAAAACAAGTATTGGTAAAAGTAAGGAAAAAATGAAAACCTCACATACTGCTGGCAGGAATGTAAAAGAGTATAGCTACTGTGGCAACATTTTGGTATTTCCTCAATGAGTTAAACATGGGATACTTTCTAAAAACCCAAGTGGAGGCCGGAAACTTCCCATGGTATAGAACCATACATACATATGCATACATGCATGGCTACATAGGCATACATCCCTATATACACATACCTATGATAAATGTTACATTTATAAATTAGCATAGGAAGATATGAACTATAATGATAAAATATAACAATTATAACAACATACTTTAATAAAAATTTTGTGACTATGGTGTGCATATGTGTCTCCTCTCATGGTTGACTATGGGTAATTGAATCCAGGCAAAGTACAACTACAGATAAGGGGAAGCTACTGTACATAACCAAGAGAATTAAAAATGTACAAAAATGTGTCTGCAAATGTGTATAGTAACATTACCATAATAGCAAAAAAAAACAAAAAAAAAAACAAAAAAAAACAGGAACAACCTACCTGACTGTCAACTGATGAATGGATAAACAAGACGTGGTCTACTCAACCAACAGAATATATAATTCATCCCTAAAATTCAATTAAATATGGGTACATCTTTGAATAAATTATACTAAGGGAAGAAGCCAGCAGCAAAAGCTCACGTATTATATTAACAAAATTCCATTCAACCCAATAGAGACAGAAAGCAGATAAGTAGTTGCCAGGAGTCAGAGGGTGGGGAGAATGGAGAGTGGCTGGGTATTGGGTTTCATTTTGGGGTGAGAAATATTTTCTGGAATTAGATAGTGGTGATGGTCACACAACCTAATAAATATACTAAAACCCACTGAAAAGGATTATTTTTAAAAGTTGATTTTATGTTACATGACTTGTATCTCAATAGAAATAAGATTTGGAAGGCAGGTACAGGATGGACATGGGTTGATCTACAAATAGACAGGGAAACTTTTTCAAAGTGTGAAAATAAGTGATTTCAGAACACTTTAAAGAAGGAAACCATTTGTATAATTTGGTATCTGCAATGGTTTGGACGTGTGTCCCCTCTAAAGCTCATGTTAAAATTTGACTCCGAGTGTTGGAGGTGGAGTCTAATGGGAGGTGTTTGGGGTCACAGGGGAAGTTCCTTCATGAATAGATTAATGTCCTCCCTGGGAATAAGTTCTCACTCTGTCCATTCCCTCAAACACTGGCTGTTAAAAAGAAGCTGGCATCTTTCCTCTCTCTCTTGCATCCCCTCTTACCTTGTGATCTCTGCAAGAGCCATACCTTCACCTTCCACCATGAATGGAAACAGCCTCAGGCCCTCATCAGATAGAGATGCCCAGCCTTGAACTTCCCAATCATCAAAATCCTGAGCCAAATAAACTTTTTCTCTTTATAATTACTCAGCCTCAGGTATTTCTTTATAGCAACATTAAACAGACTAAGGCAGTACCTTTGAAGGTGGAAATGAGCTAAAAAAGGAAATTAGGTTTAAATCAATGGATGAAATGAGATTCTGAAAACAAATCTAAAAATATTTTAAGTTGATGACAAAAACAGAGGACAACTGTGCCCTTCTAGAACTCATTCCACAATACTTTTATCACTATGATAATATTAATAGTATTGCTACTTCAGAGAGAAATAAGAGATGGAGTATCCAAGGATACTGTAAGACTGCAGGAGGATATACTTATTTTCTAATAAGCTGACTTTTCTTTTAGTACAGTACAAGATTTCTCCATTTAACTTGTTTGTACCACTGTACATACAGATAGTTGGATTAAAAACATAAGTCTTCCATTTAGATTTGGCTCTAATAAAAGATAAATGATTCATACGGGCATGCTTGCTGTGAATTATTAAGAAATAAAAATACAGAATGTTAGATGCCACTACGTAGGGATGGCGAGCACTGATCATGAACCACCACTGCTGTGCCTAGAGCAGGAACTGCTGATTGAGAGCTGCTCCCTTTCTCCACTGGGTTATACACAGTTTCCTAACCTCTCAACACAGCGCAGGCAGGCAGGACCTCTCTATCTGGGTTGGTCGCCCAGAGAAACCTGCTTGCACTCACCCCATGTTCTCAGGGGAAAGGAAGAGAGCAGTGGAACACTGGAGAGAGACATATACTGTGCGTCTGTGGACTGAGCTGTAGGTGGTTTTTGTTGATGCTCCATAGTTGAATGGCAAACCCCAAAAGGGGAAGATCTGCTTCCAGATGCTTGTGCAATGGACAAAGGCCTAGGCATTTCATAAACAATGCCTCCTCCCTGGTAGGGTTAAACAAGTCAAATCAAAGGCCTTGGCCTGAGTGGTCAGGGCAAGTGAAGAAAACACAGGTGTTTTCTATACAAGTTGTTAGGAAAGACTTTATGGTGAAAGTAATGTTTTTGTCAGGCCTTAGAAGAACAGGAAAAACAACAGTAGAAGCTATAGAAAAGCAGAGTGTGAGATCGCATGGAATAGGAATATCAGAAAATGGTAATTTCTATATCAGGGATGGCACAGAGTATATTAGTACATTGGTGACACTGTACTAATGGTGGGTGACATTAGTACCATGGATGACACTGTCACACCATGGAGGATATACTTCCTAGTCCTGGAAGCCACAATGAGATTAAGCTAACATATATGGAAAAAGCAAGCTCAGGTATGGTTTCTGTCTTCCTTTCCTTCTTTCCTCCCTCCCTCCCTTTTTCCTTGATTCTTTCTTCCTTTCTCTTCTCCATTTTTTCCTTCCTTCTTTTCATTGATTTAATGTTTGTCGATTTTTACTATGTGCCAAGCACTGTTCTAGCCATTAAAAAATTCAGAAAAGTTCCTTCCCTGTTTGCTATGACAATATACATTGGAGGAGAGGAGCAAGAAAGGACAGACTTGCCTGTGACATGGTAAGAGTAAAGGATATGGAGGATCAGAGGGGAACACTTAGAGGACAGAGTGCTCATACTAGTGTAGGGAAGGGTTGTGATGAGATAGAGAAAAACTAACGAACTAAAATGTCTAGTAGAAATTAGTCCTAGGAAGAAAAATAAAACAGTACACATTGTGAATGGCACACTTTTTGTAGAAAAGATGCCTTGAAACCATGACAATTTAGGCAGAGGTCTGGATGGAGTGTGGGGATGAGACACGTAGATATCTCGACTAAAAGCATCTCATGTAGCAAGATCAAAAAGTGCCAAGGCCTTGAGGTAGGGGCTGTTTGTGTTGTTAGAAGGGCTAGGGCTAAAGAGCTGATGGGACAAGGGTGGAAAAGGCAAGGGCAGAGATGACCTGGGGAGAGGGCCTGTGCAGGGAGGAAGAACCAGTGCAATAGTGGAGTTTAGAAGATGACCCACAAAGGCAGGAGAACTAAGGGAGAATTTGAGTGCCATCTTCCTGCAGCATGCTTTTCCCTTAGTCTCTCAATAGCCCATTTAAAAAGCTCTATGTCCACAATTCTTAAATTTCTATTTGCTAATAAATACCTTCCTTTAGTTTGCAGAGGAAAACTTCACAACCAGGTCCTGGTTTGAGCCCTAAGTCAGAGATAACCACGGGCCAAGAGAAGGAGCTCAGGGAGAGGGAATCTAATAGTGATGTTTTATTTCAAACAACTCCTCCACAGCTGAAGCCACTTGTCTGCACAAGCAAACAAATAAAATTAAGTGATAAACCTCCCTTCACTGACTCTGGGAGCTGGAGTGCTTGGTGATGTATCTGTGGGCTGAGGGATGTGGGGATAAATCTGTGGTCATAAAGTCAGCTCTCATGGACTGTACCAGTGGGTCCCAGGCTCGTACTGTGCTGGCAGCAACAACAGCAGTTAGGCCTGGGACTACTTCTGTGGTCAGCTCTAGAGGGGACATGGGGCCATCTAGAGCTAATCACAAAAGTAGACTCTAGCATCTCTTCCCTTTTAGCTCATAGCTGGAAAGCTCTTCTCCTGGAACGACCCTTTCCCACTTCTGTACAACCAAATCCTTGGTTCCTTAAAGATCAGATCAAATCCCACTTCCACCCTCAATGCCTTGCCCACTCTCTCAGATAAGTACAAATTATCTATGCTTTCTGTAGAATTACATCACTTGTAACCTTGTAACGTGGTTATCAGAGGTAGCTGCCCGGCTATAAGCTGTAAGAGAGACTTTCTGGTTTTAAATCCTGGATTTGCATTTTTCTAACTGTGTACCAGGTCTTATTTAAGTTTTCTGTAGCTTACTCTCCCCGTTTGTGACCCTGGAGCACGGTAGAAGGTGGAATGGGTTTACGCATTTAAAGTATTTGGAAGGGTGCCTCCTTACAAGGGTCTAAAACTTTTAGTTATTAATTTTATGATAGGGTTGTTTGTGCTCAGTTTTCACTCATCTATGCAGTAGTAAATTTCTTGATGGTGGTGATTACTTACTTCATGGTCCATCTATGAAGCACAGTTATTTAGTGAAATTGGCTTGGGTGCCATGGTTAGACAGCCATGAATTAGAATTTCAGTTCAACTGCCTATTGGCTCTGTGAGTTAAGGCCAGGACATCGAAACCTGAGAGTCTGTGAGGCTATTAACTGAACACATGGCATTTGAAGGCGGTATTAAAGATCATATAACCAAAGAAAAATTAACATCACAATTAACAGTCGAGGCCATGAACATGGTCCAGTAAAACTAGGTGATGAAGTGGATGACAAAATTACATGTATATTTTTATCTAGTGTGTTTTATTTCTAGCCCATTTACTGGTGTACAGCACATTTCTAATAAGTGTTAAGTCTTTCTAGGTCTCCATCCTCCACCCCACTTCAGTCTCCGCACAGCAACCAAATTAAGTCCATGCCCTGTATCTAACACATGCTGGACAAATGTGTGTTTGATGGAATAAATGGACATCTATAGCCAAGTGTGTTAAAAAGTAGATTAATATTTAAATAGGTTTATATAATCCAGAGATATAAAATATCACCACTTCACAACTAGGCTGACAATCTCAGCTCATTCTGCTTTGCTGATGGGAATATTCAACATCGTGTTTTACTAAAAAATCCCATAGAACAGATGTTTTCCTTTAATATCTATCTGTGATCAAAGACATCATACCTTGGGCAAGGTAATTCAAATTTAAATGCTTATGGAATGTTAAATAGTCCTAAAAACACTGAATATATTTCCCAAGTATAGGTTGAACTTTTTTTTTGAGTTTAAATTACTGGATTTTGCCTTTTGATGTAGGGAAGGGAATGAGGTTGTGGAAAGGGCAGGATGATCTAAATAACTTGCTGTCTGAGCTAGAAAATTTTCCAAGATATCAGGATCTTAAATAGCTCAGGTTTGAACCAAATTTGAAAGTGCTTTGATGTTTACATGGAGATGGAGTATTTTAGGATATTGTTCAAAGTTCTTTAAGGATATCCTAAATCTGAGGAGTATCATCTCAAGATCAGAGACCTGCCCTGTGAGTTCAGAGTCCTCACTTTCCCCTTCTCTGCTGACACCTTTCACTTCTTCACCTCAGAGGTGATCAGCTCAGCCACCCATCACAAGTTTCCCCCTCTATGCTGACACCTTTCACTCCTCTAGCTCAGAGATGATGGGCTCATCCACCATCATCAGTGAGTGTGCACTACCCTGCTCCAAAGCTCAATGCTTGACTCAGGGATCTGCACACAGCGCCTCACTTAATCCTCCCAGCTGTGTGATAAGGAAGATCTTATTTTCTAAATTTTGCAAATAAGGAAAACACCCCACAGAGAGGAAAAGTGATGTGGCCTCTATCACATGCCCAGCAGGTGGCTTAGTTCTGTTTAGAACCAGGACCAAAGCTCTCAAACCATGACTTAATTACCAATATCCAATTTCTTCCAAACCCTGTGTATATTCCCCTATGCTCTTAACTTTCTTCATGCTTATTCAATAAATTCTTCTATTGGGTGTTTTCAGTTTGTGTAAACCAACTTGTATTCCAGTGGGTAAGAGGATAGGGAATGAGGCTAAACATTTTACAATGCACAGGACAGTCCCCCAAACAACATGTTATCTGGCTCCAGTGTAATGCTGCCAAGGTTGAGAAACATGCTTTAGAAAGGTATACAAGACACTGGGAATTATAGTTGTCTCTGCACAGGGGAACGGGTGGAGGGAATGCTGAAGACAAATACAACTACCTTTTAAGAAATTTAAGTATTTATAGAGGTGGGACTTTTTCTAAATGAAAGAAGTGAGATATAATTTTAATATTTCTTATTTGAAATCCAATGTATTCCTTCCTGCATGACAATGCACATTACTATATCCAGTCACCTTTGCTGTGATTATATCAAGGGCCTCCTACTGACCTTACTTCTGCAACTCTCTTTCCACTGAAACGCATTTGTCCCCATATTATTTTCTACACTTCCAATCCTAACTCTATCCTGGTTTATTACATATAATTCCTACCTGATGATATTGTATTTCATACATTTTCAATTTCCACAAAATTTCATTATTTCATAAAGCTTTCTACGATTAGCTCAACCTATGATGATCTGTTTTGTTTTTTCTTTTCTTTTTTTTTTTTTAATTATTTTTTATTGAGTCATAACTGTGTACAATAATTCAGTCTTGCAGTACAGTGTGCGGGCTTCCCATACAATCAGAGATATTTTTATCAACCTGATTAATATGACATTCATGATATTTTCTCATTTACTATGTGAAAACAATTTTGATCCGTATTTAGAAGATTTCTCCTGACCCTTCACATATGCACCACAAGTGTGATCTTCTAGACAGTTCTTAAGTGGAAGAACTCACCTGGCTGCTCAGGACTTCTAACTCTGTTCATGGATCCCTACTGGTTTCTCAAATATTGGAGTAAATCAGCTAAATAAGCACAGAACACATAATTAAGGTTGTAGGAGATGAGTGTCAGCTGCTTTGGCAACAGAAAAGGAAAATGGGTATACTTAAATTGGTATTGGAAAACTAAGATTAACCTCCTATAACATGAGATGTAGTTCCCACTTACATGCAAAGAAAAAGAAATTTGGAAATATCATATAATTTTATAAAGGCAGCTGAAAGGAAAAGTAAAAGTTATAGAACCATAAACATTGGGTGGGGGAGGGAAACAGGAAAAATAAGGTTTAGTTGGTATAAGAATGAAAATTCAACTTGAGAAGGAAATTAATGGATAATGTCCAACAATGGACAAATTAAAAACAATGTGGCATAAATGATCATAAAAAATATCTATGAACAGAAGTGAAGGAAGCTGTTGTCTTTGTGGAGCGAGGCAATGAGTACAGAGAAATGGATAGACTTACAGGAAGTTAATGTTTCCCTGGAGTTTATTCTTTTTTGGCTATGTCTGTTCTTTTAATATTTTTAAATAAATAAAGTCAATTTATAAGGTTTGTGTTGAAATTAGGGAAGAAAATAAATTCATCAGGAATAACTTTTAATAGCACTTAAGTCAGTTAATTCCAACATCGCTTTTCTTATATATTTAGTCAGATATATAAAAATATTAACATTTATCTAGGTCTTTTGTTATCACAACAAGGAGGCCTATTCATTGATCTGTAAACCTATTTTTTTCTTCCTCAATAAATTCTGTCTCACTCTAAAAAACAAAAATTTACTCACACAATCATTTGTATTTGTTTAACACATGAAGCCAGTAATTTTATTTTCCAATCTCAGTCTCTTGTTGCATTAAGTTAGAAGATCTTTTAAATAATTATTAAATGCAATCAAGGTAAGAAACATGAGGGTGAATATTGTCCAGATTGAAACTCAGTTGATAACACACTCTAGTTGAAGAACAAGAATGTAACTGCAGATCTGGTGCTGCATATTGGAATACCCCAGGGCAGAATGTTCATGTACACTGTCCAGGCTGGTGTCTGTCACACACGCTGAGTATGAATGGGCAGAACCAAGGGCAAGCTCATTTATCTGATTTGGGGGAAATAAGGCAGAGGTGGAGTAGACAACCAACTAAGGCAATTAAAGTCCATAGAGCTAGGTGTTGAAAATCATAGATATCAGGCTGTTAAGGGTTAAGGGTTGAGGATAGGAAGTGGACCTGCTACAGAGCTGTTGTACAGATGCCAAAGGGCCAGCTGGAGTGTAGTGAGTCTGTGAATCCTTATAAGACCTGCTCTGCTGGGCAGTCGATTCGTGGGGGATGGGCTCCAAGTAACGAGTGAGTGTGAAGATAGGGTTCCACACGGCTTAAGTCCAGCCCTGCTCTGCACAAGCTCACATTTGGGAAGGGGTGAGTGGAATATGAATGGAGTGTGCTGAACAGTAGCCACCTGACCGTCTGACCAAGGTCAAGTGGATCCCCAGGCATATGCCGGATTGTTTTTATATGCTTCTTGTATTTATCTTTATGTAGTAGCAACTCTATTTTCAAATCTTATTACCTAAAATTTTATCCTGAGTTATTTCAAGTTTTCAAATATAACTTAAACTTCCTGAAAGGCATTGTAGCCCTGTGCTCTAAAAGGGTTGAAGATTTCTCTCCATCCAGGCCTTACCAGGGCAAAAGAAGCATGCCCCCTACTTGAAATAAATTCTGGAGGCAATCTAGTTCATAATTCCTCTCTGCTTGATGGGCCTAGAGATAAAATATCCACCCCTGGGATTTCACCCCTAAGTTGACTCCAGATTTACAGCTTGCACAAACCAATGTGTAGCATTTTCACTCACTTGACATCTTTCTGCATCTTCAACACTAGATTCTTTGCTAAAAACATCTTAAGGAAGTTATAAACTAACCCTGCACTTCTAATGGACAGCAGAGGATCAAGGCCTCTTCACCGTCAGTTCCTATAGATTCTTTATACAAAATGGGAATCTTTTCTCCAGAAATCTCCTTATTCTTTTGTTTGTTTGTTTGTTTGTTTGTTTGTTTGTGTTGTTTGGCCGGGGCTGGGTTTGAACCTTTCATCTCCGGCATATGAGGCCGGTACCCCACTCCTTTGAGCCAAAGGCACCGCCCCGTTCCTATAGATTCTTTATACAAAATGGAAATCTTTTCTCCAGAAATCCCCTTATTCTTATTCCAAGCCCATTTCTTGAGTGATTCCAGTAGTGAGTGCAGGTGTCCTAATTGCTTAAAATACGATAACACAATAAGTCAACTACTTTAGTTTGCTATGGTTGCCATAACAAAAGTACCAAAGTCAGGGTGCCTTAAACAACAGAAATGTATTTTCTCGTGGCTCTGGAGGCTAGAAAATTGAAAGCCAAAGTCCTAGAGTTCTGACCAGGGCTCTTTTCCTGCCTTGTTATGTGCACACTGAAGGAAAGAGAGGACCCCACCATCATGTTCTAATCTGATCTAAATTACCTCCCAAAGTCCCCATTTTTAAACACTGTCACACTGGTGGTTAGTGATTCAGGTTATGGTTTTGAGGGGGACACAAACATTCATTTCATCATTCCTACCTAGCATGAATATGAATATGTTCCTTGCTCACAAAACCTGGCTGCCGCAGCATGAATCCAGAACTTGTTCCCTTGATTTATTATTTAACCCTCTGATTAGGCTAATATATCCTTCTTGATTAGTTTTTTTCCAGTCCCTCTTAGGGTTAATGACCTTGGATCCTGCCATCAGTGGAGATGTAGCATTCATTGTACATACAACAACATAACATGAATGTAATCACTCTTGTGTTTCTCTAGTAACTTCCACCTCAAAACCCAGCAGATTTATGTTTTCTTTTGCTTCAATTACATCTGTCAATCAGGGTAGAGGTTTGCTTTTTTTGCTAAGAAATAGCACAGGAGCAGAACTCAAGCATGCTTGATAAGTCGGGGTGCTGCTGCTGCTGAGAATGCCCCTGACAATGGAGTGGGCATGGAGACAGCTTCAGATTTTGCATATCAGCCCTCAACTTTACATTTTGTATTAACTCTCTGTTCAGTAGAGTCTCTGGTGCTTTGTTAACTGCTGGTATTCCGACTTTAGTGTCTGACTGTTTAGAGGATAGCTTGTCCCAGGCACAAAGCGATCTGACGGTCTAGTTGCTCTCATGCTACCTCATGTGTCTTCTTCACTGAAGCTGGAGGAAATTAAAAACTGAAGTTTGTCTGTAATTGTTGTTCTGTTTGAAGATGTGATGTAGATCTTTAAAATCAGGTGATAGAAGCTTCCAGCTGGCTAAGACTTCAATGGAAAAATTCAAAGCTTAAGTCCTGGACCCCTGATATATCTCTCTGCTGGTATAAGGAAATACCAGGAAAGAGAGTGGTTTCTTAACAAATTATATAGGAAGGGAACAGATGAGAGAAGGAGGGAGGAAGACGGGCATGGAAATAGAGAACAAATGTCTTTTATACATTAGTATTTTTCTCATTTTAATAATATAAAAGATATGGAGAGTTTTTCTTTTATCATGGAATCTTCCTCTAATGTTAATCATGATTTAAAATTAGTTATCACTTACTGATTATAGACACTTCATTTTTGTCTTCAACCCTAGTGAAATTGTGTTCTGCTATGAACAGATTTGAAAGAGATATGTATTTCAGGAGGTTTTATGGAGAGGTTTTCAGACATGGGATATTTTGGAGTCAAGAAACCTTCATTCAATTCTAAACCCTTCACCTAATAATGGTATATTAATTATTTAAATAATTAGGGCCTTAGTATTTATATTTATGAATGAAGAGGTTTAACTAAATAACAACTGAGGACTTAGACTTCTGGAAGTTCTTATAGAAATCTCCTCTCCTTTCCTCTCCTCTCCAGTTCTTAAAGTTGACCACAGATGAGAAAAATCATGTAATTTATCATCCAAACCAGGACATTTTTGAAATCTCCAAAATCAGAATGAAATATAGCAATGCTGAAGAATTGACCTTTTAAAAGGCCATCAAAAGAGATGGAATGTAATTCAGTTAAGCTTCATTGTGGACTTTGGGACTAAAGTTTCCACCGCTATTAGAGGGCACTATTTGCATATGTGTTCGCATGTCTTCCCCTCCAGCCTCCTCAGTGTGTGTAACCACGCCTAGACTCACCATTCAACAGGCTCCTTTGCTAAGAATCCACATTAGTCCATTCCTTGCTTCCACTCACTTATAAAGTCAAGAGTCTTTCCTTGGGATTCTCATAGCACTAGTGTAAACCTTCATCGCTGTAGTCAAGTGCTCTGTTTTATAATTGTAGTTTTCCTTGCCTCTCTCCTCCATTAGATTGAGAGAAGGATCTGGCTCCCTGGGACACAGGCATCACTTGTCTGACTTGAGGCAGACAAGTGAAGCACCTAGGTGAGTACAGGGTCAGCATTTGCACAGACCTGAGAGTGAGCCCCTCGTTAAATTTTGTAACCTCATTGCCTCACTTGCCCACCCTAGTCCAGAAAATGATAAGCACAGTGATTGACACATAGTAGGCCTCTAGCAAGTTGATGACATGAGGAAGTACTATACCTTAGGGTCAGGCTTTGTTTGAAAATATGGAATTTAACATTAATAGGTATGGCACAGCCAACAGGTCAACACATTGCTGCTGAAAAGATACAGTTCCCGAAGGTGATGGCGTGCCATGCATACAGGTGCAGTGGAGGATTGGATGATAAATTACATGATTTTTCTCATCTATGGTCAACTTTAAGCACTCGAGAGGAGGAGAGAGGAGGGAAGCAGTGGAGTCAGGAGGCAGAGGGAGAGAAGGAAAACATGGGCAAAAGGATTTATTATGATTTCCAAAGGAAAGAAGGCTGAGGGAGGGTAAGCAAGTTGAGGATTAGCTAATAATTGCAGCAGCCTCATGGGTTAAGGGGAAATTTCTAATTAACTGGTACCTGGGCCTGAGATGTACAGAGCAGGTAGATGGTGACACTGAAGGAACTCTATAAAAGTTGTGGTTGGAATATGGGCTGGGGATTAATTGGTCAGGTACAATTAATATGAAAGGTGCAATTGTAGGATAGCCCTTTGCTATCTCTAGGAATTGACCAGCCCTGAAAGGGAAGTCCCTCCAGGGTCAGCAAGGCCCCCAAATGTCCACATATCTGAATTAAAAGATGTGCTTAATACAGGCTTTCCTGATTTTGAATTTGTGCTGTGATTAGAAGCCTTGTGGCCTTAGAAAATCAACTTCTATAATGTAACAACCTTACTGGGTTATATGGATCAAAGCAAAGAGACTGTTACATAGTAGGTACTCAACAGATATTAGTCAATGTTTGAGATACAAACAGGAGAATGTCTATATTGTTAATTTATACATGTTGCATATTTATGCATATATGATTAGAAAAATCTTGGAGAACAAATGCATCAATTTGTGTGGAGGGAAGGCTTCATTGCTGTTTTGAAAATGACTACCACTTTTGGTTACTTCTTTGAATATTATTCTGAATAATCCTGCAAAATAGACCAGCTGCTTCTGGCAACTTGAATCTCTCTTGAGGCTCCTGAAACTTCTTGCTTTGAACAAAGCTAAAAATAACCCACATACCTTCCTTCCCTGCGGGATGATGGTGCTACAGACTCCATAGAAGAAGTCAGGAAATACAGGGGACTATGTACGTGCTTTCCAAAAACGTTCATGGAACTTTCCAAAGCTTCAAGAAAAAGCTAGTTCAGGCTGCCATGCAAGTTTTAAAAGAAGCTCTCTCTGGTCTGGTTCACTGAGAGTAGCAGCAGTAGGGATTTTTAGTAGTATTAGGGCACATTAAAGAGAGGGCTTAAATATGGCGTAAAGAAGCAGTATCAGAAAAAGGATAAGCTTTACCATGGAGCATTAGCTTTCTCTTGCCAATGATTAGGGACTGGGAGTGATATAGGGCTATTAACTTCAGACTTTTGTCTCCCATAGCAGGGAAAACATCAGAGAATTCAGAAAGAAGAGAATCACAAATGATGTGTTGTGTGAGCTGCAAAGAAGAGTTACTGTGTTTGCTGCAGAGACAAACATAGCAGCTTTCTCTGGGGACTTCCTGCTATTTTCATGCTGTCATTCAGTGTAAAATAGGATTCTGATCAGGCATTCTGTGACAGTGAGGAGCTTTCCCCTGGGCCTCCTTCAGGGTTTGGAGTGGGTCTTTGCCAGTGTTAGGAGGCTGACACAGCTTAAACCGAGCCTAAACGTGTAAGAGACTGGAGTGTGGGCAGCACAAACACGCTTCTACCTTCTCTCATTAGAATAATTGAAACATTTCTTTGGAATCTTCCATTTCATTCCCTCCTGGACTAAATCGCACCAATGTACTTTGGAACAATGATAATAAACCCAGACACCATGGCTTTCCAGGTATTCAAATGAGACGTTATTAAATGGCAACTGGTCCCTTTATTCTTTTTAATTGTTTATGTGTATTTTTAAAAGAAATAGCTAAGGCAACATTTAACATAACTTTTGTATGGAGGAACAGCATTGACCTTTGGAAAATTACTTTCCTTTATGAGATAATTTATATCACCTAAGAAATATTCGGTATCCTAGTATTTTCTTTTAGTCTCTTACTTTGTCATTGTCAATGCTTCTTTTTATTGCATTAATGAGATCTAGTACATAGCTGAGCATCTAGGATAAGACAGCTATATATTTTCCTACCAACTTCTGTGGGGTTACTGAGGTAGGGTACCGAGTTGTGCCCATCGAGAATCTAATTAGCCTTGTATTGGTCAATTAAAGCTCTTGGTTGAGGTATGAAACGAGGAGGAGGAGGCAGTAAAATGATGATAACATTTTCTTGCTTGCGTATTTACAGAATACCGGGCATCTCCTTGTGCCTTTTACTATGATTTTCACAGATAATCTTCACAACAGCTCAGTGGGGTAGGTATTATAATAATCTTGATTTTTATAGATGAAGACACAGGAGCATGGAGTAGTTAAGTCAGCTGTCCAAACCAAGAACCACTGAATCACCCAGAAATTGAAACCAAGTTTGATAAAATTGCTCAGTTTTCTTTTAATTATATATGTACTTATTAAAATTAAATCACACTAAAGGGCTAAAAGGGAAAACAAAGTTTCTCCATTTTTTCAATCCTGCTCTAGGGAGAAATACACTCTTAAAACTGTTGTTTATTTTTTCTTGATATATAGCTTCATATTTCTAAAAATGTGATTGTATTTCTTAAAAATTTATCAAGTTTAGACCTTACAAACTTCCTGTTATGGGGTACACACACACACACACACACACACACACACACGTTGCCTTTCCACATTCTCCTTCCAATTCTTTTCTCATTCTCTAAATTAAAATTTGTACATGATTATTTCCATATAAATGATGTATTCTGCAGATTAATTATTCCTTTTTCTTTGTTACATAATTTAAAACATTTAAACTTACTATTTGTTTAACTACTTCATTGTTGTTTTTTTTAAGCTATGTACCTCTTACATGTTCTTTCCTAAACATTTTAATACATCTGTCAAAAACTGAAACTCTTCCAATGACCTATAAGTTACAAGTCTCTCCCCCAAGGTCACTTTCTTTTTCTCTTTTCTTTTTTATTCCAGGAGACACTGGTTTCCTTTAGGCCAGTCATACAACATTCATTTGAAGACTTTTCTTCAATCCTTTGTTGGGTACCATTCTTTCTGGGAATAGCTCTTTTTCTTTCTATGCTTACTCATTTTTGATAGCTCATCTCTTTCGGTTATTTCTTTAAAAAGGATATGAAAAGAAAAGGTATTGAGTTAGAGATTAACTTATCAGATATATTGTTTGCAGATATTTTTCCCATTCTGTTTTTTTCATTCTGTTAATGGTTTTGCTGTGCAGAAGCTTTGTAGTTTGATGTACTTCCATTTATTTTTGTTCGCTTGTTTTGTTGACTGTACTTTTGATGTCATATCCATGAAAACAAGGTTTTCAATTTTCCTACTATTAGAATTTTTACAGTTTTAGTTCCCATATTTAAAATTGTAATCTATTTTGTGTTGATATTTTGTGTATGGTGTAATATAAGGCATTCATTTTATTTTGCGTTTGGATATTAAGTTATCTGAGGACAATTTGAGTAAGAACCTATTCTTGGCACTCTTGTTGATGATCAGTTGACTGTATGAACATGACTTTATTTCTAAACTCTCTATTCTATTCCACTGGTATATCTGGTTGATTGTGTCGGTACCTTATTGTTTCGGTTACTGTACTTTTGCATAGTTGAAATTAGGAAGCGTGATGCCTCCAGCTTTGCTGTCCTTTCTCAAGATTGCTTTGGGTATTTGGACTCTTTTGTGGTTTCCTATGAATTAGAGAATTGTTTTATCTACTTCTGTAAAAAGTGCCATTGGGATTTCTATAGGGAATTCCTTGACAGTGTAGATCTTTTAGCTTAGTTTTTAACAATACTAAGTTATTCAGTCTATGAACACAGGATATGTTTCCATTTGTGTCTTCCTTAATTTTTTTCAAAAATGTTTTTCACTTTTCAATAAATGTCTTTCACCTCCTTAGATAATTATTTCTAGGAATTTTATTTTCTTTTTGCTGTTGTTGTAGATGGATTGTCTTCTAAATTTAATTTTGGGATAGTTCATTGTTAGTGTATAAAAACATAAGCAAAAGATTTGAATAGCACATTTCCAAAGAAGACATGTAAGTAGCCAACAGGTAAACGAAAAAATACTCCGTGTTAATAGTCATCAGGAAAATGAAAGTTAGTACCACAATGAGATATCAACTCACACTTGTCCGAAGGTCTTTTACATTAAAAAAAAAGAAGGTGACAATTGTTGGCTAGAATGTGGAGAAATTAGAACTTTGTACATAATTGGTGTGAATGCAAAATGGTGTGTTGGTTACGGAAAACAGTATAAAAATTCCTCAAAAAAAAAATTAAAAATAGTGCTACCATATGATTCAGCAATCCCACTTTTGGGTGATTACCAAAAATTTGAAATCATGATTCCAAAGAATATCAGCACGCCCATGTTCATTGCAGCACTGTTCACAATAGCAAAGAAATAACCAAATACCTACAGAAAGATCAATGGACAAAGACAATATGGGACATACAGGCAATACATTACTAAATTGCTTCCAAAGAAGAGAGAAAAGTCTGCTATATGCAACAGGTATGAATGTTAAGGGCATCGTGCTAAGTGACATAAGCCAGTCACAGAAAGACAAATATTGCATAATTCTAGTTATATAAGGTATCTAAAAGTGGAATGATGGGTGACAGGGATTGGGGGTTGAGGAAAAAGGAAGCTACTTTGATAATCAAGTAAGGAGAATAAGTCCTAGAAATCTGTGGTACAGTATTGTATCTGTAGTTAAAAATTATGTATTCATTCTACCCTTAAAAATTGTTAAGAAAATAGATCTCAAGTTAAGTGTTTTTTTTTTGTTGTTGTTGTTGTTGTTTGTTTTGCAGTTTTTGGCTGGGGCTGGGTTTGAACCCGCCACCTAAGCATATGGGGCTGGCACCCTATTACTTTGAGCCACAGGCGCCGCCCAAGTTAAGTGTTTTTAACCATAGTAAAATACAACTTTTTAAGGGATATGAAAAGAAAGATGGTTTCATTGTTCTTGTTGTTGAGTTTGGTTTTCTGTATTTGACTATTATATGATTGAGTAGTTTGATTGAATAAGGACTCTATGTTGAAATTAGAATTTTGAAAATGACGTTTCCTTCTTTTATAGAGCTCTATGCTATTGTTGATAAGTCCTATGCCATTCTGAATTCTGCTTCTGTGACCTAAAGTTTCTTTTTAAAATTATTTTAGAATTTTCTCTTTGTCCTCACAATTCCAAAATATCACTGTGATGTGCATTAGAGTATAGGTGCATGTGTGTGTTTGTGTGTGTATGTGTGTAAAAAGATTTGTTTTTTATTTTTTGTCTTGAAATCTCAGTCCTTTCCTGCTGGTGACTTTTATTCTTTAGTACTGGAAAATGTTCTTGTATTATTATTTTATTCTCTTTTTCTAAAATTCTTATTATTCAGCGGAAACTTGTCCATTACTTCTTTAATTTTCTTATCATATCTCTGTCTTCAATTTCCCCTTTCTCCTTATTTTTTTCCTTTTTTGTGGTTGTTCTGCTTTTAGTGGAAGTCCTTAATGTTTATATTCAGAATACCCTAGCTTTTATAAAAGGTTCTTGATATGAGATTTTACAAGGCACAAAGTTTTTTAAATAATTATTTTTTTAAATAGCATTTCATTCTTATAATATCTTCTCACATTTCTTATGGATTATGTGCTTGTAATAGTTCATTTTAAATTTGTTTTATTTTTATTTATTTAATTTATGCTCACTGCATTTTTCTGTTGGTTCTTTTAAGTTTCTATTTTTCTGGATTTTTTTGTGTTGATGAGTTTGTTAAATTTATTTGTGCTTTTTTTTTAATTTTTATTAAATCATAATTGTGTACATTGGTGCAATCATGGGGCACAATGTACTGACTTTATATACAATCGGAAATATTTTCATTGATCTAGTTAACATAGCCTTCATGGCCTTTTAATCACTATATGAAGACATTTATATTCTACATTTAGTAATTTTCACCTGTACCCTTCTAAGATGCACCATAACTGTGATCCCACCAATCGCCCTCCCTCCAGAACTTAGTTTCTTCCTTTTTTGATTTTTGGGGGTTTGTATTTGTGTGTTTGTTTTGTTTTGGACCCTGGCTGATCCAAGAAGCAAGACTTATTTATGCCTTTGCTCTCCAAAAGCAAAAACAGTGCTGAGAAACATTACTGGCTGGGGCCTTGAACAGGTTTTTAAGATGATATCCTTTCCTGGCTCTATTGGAAGAAATAATGAGTTTAGCAGAGAAAACACTTTGCTTTGAGAGTGAACCTTTCAGCAGTACTCGACCTGAGCTGATGGATGGTCTGTGCATGGGAGACGGCTCCACAGCTCAGCTGCTCTGGAAAAAGGCGGGAGGGGGTGAGTGTGAGAAGAAGGAAGGGTGAGGGTACCTGTCCATAGGTGACTGTGGGCATCCCACCACAGCCAGGTTCTGTGCAATGCAAAAATAACTCTGATAATGCTTTATGGCATGCATTATAATTAATAAGATAATAATAAATACACAGAAGGAAAATGCTCTGTATACTTATCTTGATGTTTCTGGGATTTCTTATTAAGTTAGCCAATTTCTGGACCCACCTCAGTTTTATTGACCTAGAGATGAAGCTGAGAAGTTGCATTTTGATAAATAGCCACATGATGTTGCTGAGCAGGTAAGTCGGGCAAACTGTCATATTTCATCACCTCACATCATACTTGTGAAATAGTCGCTCTTGCTCTCATTTTACTAAAACACAGAGAGGCAATGGGCTTCAGAAGGGCTACACAGCTAGGAAATGGCAGAGCTGGATTCAAATCCAGATCTGATTGGCTCCAAAGCTCAGAGTACATATCCCAGTCTACCGGCCACCTCAAGCGAGCCATGCTCCTTGCAGATGTCTCAATCCTCGCAATAACCCCAAGATAGGGATTAATACTCTAGAGATAACTAGGAGGTGGAATGGGGATTTGAACCCAGCTCCACCAGCCTCTTGCTATGCCCTTTCCCACCCCGCCTTTGGTCCTTACATCTCTCCTGCATCCCTTGCTTCTCTGGACTTTCAGGTCTGGAGCTTCAGGTCTATTCCTGGCATTTGTGAGAATGTGGGCTAATGGGGCATTGTGGGCATCCCCTCCCTCTACGGGAGGGACAAGATGAAGGTCTAGGTCCTGGGGCAGAAGATGAAGGGAAGACTACGTGTACAGTGGAAACCTTTAACCACCACATGGATGGACCCGTGAAGGAAACATGGGCTGCTATACCAATATGCCATAGAGTAGAGCTATTTCTCACAGTTCCAGAGGCTGTAAGCATGAGATTAGGGTGCCAACATGGTTAGGCTCTGGGGAGGGCTTTCTTTCTGATTTACAGATGGCCATCTTCTTGCTACGTCCTCAACATGGCAAAGGGAAGGAAGAGGGAGAGAAGAAAGGGAAAGTGGAAGAGAGAAAGAGAGATCATCTCTCTGTATCTCTTCTTATAAGGGCACTAATCCATTTATGGGAGCCCCACTCTCAAGGCCTAATCATCTCCCAAAGGCCCTGCCTCCTCGTACCATTACATTGTGGATTAGGCCTCAATATATGAATCCCAAGCAGGACAAAAACATTCAGTCCATTGCAGATTCTCATTTCCCAGAGGAGGCAACAGAGGCACAATCTGTTAGGGCACTTGCCCAAGGTCACACAGCTGGGGTCCAAACACAGACAAACTAACTCCCAAGTCCATTCTTAACACTATGATATAATGCAGGGGTCCTCAAACTTTTTAAACACAGTGCCAGTTCAGTGTCCCTCAGATCGTTTGAGGGCCAGGCTATAGTTTAAAAAAAAACTATGAATAAATTCCTATGCACACTGCACATATCTTATTTTGAAGTTAAAAAAAAAAAAAAAAAACCAGGGGCAGCGCCTGTGGCTCAAAGGAGTAGGGTGCCGAACCCATATATTGGAAGTGGTGGGTTTAAACCCAGCCCTGGCCAAAAACTGCAAAAAAAAAAAAAGGGAACAAATACAAATACAATATTTAAAATGAAAAAAAAAAAAAGGTGCCCCCATCTGCAAAAAAAAAAGACCTCCTAACTTCAGGGAAAGGCCCCCCTTAACTGCAAAGAAAGGCCCTACTAACTGCAAAATAAAAAAAAAAAGACCTCCTAACTTCAAAAACAATAAATCCTAACTTGCTCTTACCTCAGTCCTCAGGCAGCAGCAGGCTCCGCACAGGCAAGCTCGTGACTCAAGAGACTCAGAGAAGGAGGAGAGTGCGGCGCACATTCCACACATGCGCACTGAGGCCGGGACAAGTCCGCTGCTAAACAAGACAGGCAGCAGCAGCAAAAACACCCCGCAGGCCGGATCAATGTCCTCGGTGGGCCGCAGGTGGCCTGCAGGCCGTAGTTTGAGGACCCCTGATATAATGCCTAGAGAAATGGAAAGAAAAAGCTGAGGTCAGTCTCAAGCTCTCCCTCTGTCTGTTTCTTTGTGGTAGTTTCTAAGCCTTGCATAAAATCTTTCCCAAATACTCCAGCCTCATCTCAGCCACATGACTGAGGGTACTAGGAATAGCATCTCTAGGCTTTGACTAAAAGAGATGAAAACATATGTCCCCTCAAAGACTTCCCACAAATGTTCATGCCAGCATTATTTAATAGCCAAGAATTGTAAATAATCTAAATGATCATCAGGTGGTGATAAACATGCTGAGCAGCATGCACTTAGCAGAAAACTACTCAGCAACTAAAAGGAGCAAGCTACTGATGATACATCTACAACACGGTGAATCTCAAACACATTGTGCTAAAGAAAAGAAGCCACATGCAAAAGAAAAAATAACGCACATATGGTGTGATCACACTTATGTAAAATGTCCAGTTGGGCCCATCGACCCACGAATGGATTAATAAATTGTGGTACATGTATATCATGGAATACTATGCAGCCATCCATTGGATTTTAAATGCTAAGATCACTGGAAACCTTAACAAGCGTGTGGAGCTTACATTATAAAAGGGGCATGTGTTAGTTATCTATCACCATATAACAAATTGCCACAAAATTTAGCAACTTGGACAGCCCACATTTATTATCTCATAGTTTCTATGACTATGTCATAGAGTCTGGGCCTGGACCAGCTTGGTTGTCTGCTCACAGGTCTCTCCCAAGCCACGATCAAGGTGTTGGCTGACGCTGGGGTCACATCTGAAGGCTCAGCTGCGAAATGGTCCTCTCATGCAACCTCTCATGGTTATTGGTAGGACTGAGTTCCTTGAAAGTTGTTGAACTCAGAGCCCAAGTTCTTTGCTAGTTAATTTGCAAAGTCCTCTTTCAGCTCCTTGCCACACGGGTCTCTCCAAACTGCTGCTTGTGTCATCAAAGCATGACAGCTAAGAAGATAATATTAAGGGCTGGCTTCAAAGGCACAATCTAATCACAGAATCACCTCCCCTCAATGTCACAAGTCACTCAGTGGGAGGGGATTTCACAAGGGCATGACTATCAGGAGTGGGGACAACAGGGGGCCCTTATGGGGGCTGCCTGCCACAGTAAGCAAAAAGAATAAGTAAACTTTACATTGTATATTAGATATAAGATGTATAAGAAAAATATCATAGCAAGGAATAGAGAATATGGGACTAAAATGTTAAAGAGAGGTTAGTGGCATCCTTGCTGAGAAAGCAACATTTCAGCAAAGAGAAGAAGGAAATGATGGCATGAGCCTGGCCAGACTCTGGGGACTCTGCCTTCCAAGCAAAGGGAGCAGCACACGCAAAGGCCCTGGGGTGGGGGGTAGGGTTGGAGTGGTAAAGATCAGCAGTGAGGATGGACAGGAGTGAGGGGAGGGTGATAAGAGAGAATCCCAGAGAGGCAATAGGGGGACAGATCATGCCCACCTTGTGGAGCTCTGCAAGGACACTGTCCCTCTGGGTGAATAGAGGAGTGAGCACCTGACATGGAGAGGGGCGTCCACGGAGTGCACCTGCCGTACTCCACCTCCTGTTCCTGCTGGAAAGGACAACAGGAGAGGCTGGCCAGGGTCTAGCGGCCAGCTGGGAGCACGTGCAGAACAATGCACTTCCAGAGGGTGTCTGGGTTGCCTTGGCAACAGGGGCTTCCAAAAACCTCCCAGGGGACTCCCTGGGCAGCAGCAGGCCTGGCTGATTTCTTGTAACCCAGCAGCAGGAGGACATAAAAAATCAATTTATTGGCACAAATAGTCCTTCGGGTTCCTGCTCTTATTCTCCTTAGAATTCCATTCAGCACTCAGCTTTCCAGCTCTCAGTGTGAGGTGGATTTGTGAGCATTGCTCTTGGGGAGAATTGGCCTCTCAGGAAAGGGACTGGGTGGTCTCCCTCACATTTCATGGAATAAAGAGGCAAGGGTCCATGGTCATGGCTGGGTTCAAATCCCAGCTCGGGCACTGTTAGCTGCATGGTCTCAAACAGGTTGCTTAACCTCTATGAGCCCCAAGTTCCTCTCACTCAAGCATTTGTGAGAATTAATGCATGTCTTGTGCCTCCCCCCACATAGGACTGAACTCCTTATGTGCCCCAGATCCTGACTCCTTCCACCACACACACTTTTTCCTGAATCATCTTCTTCGCTTCCTTCAAATCTTTGTTCTGAAGTCCCTTCCTCAGTGAAGCTCTCCCTGCACGCTCTATTCTAAACTACAACATCTAGAATATCCAAATGACTAGTAAAATGAGGGAAAGGGGCTCAACTTCATTCATAGGTAGGGAAATGCAACTTAAAACTACCAGGCACATAGTCCCTTTGTAATTAAGCTTGTCCAAAGAAAAAGACAAGAAAAGAAAGCGGAATCTATGCATATTTCCATTTTCTCCCCTCTTGCTCACTTCTCAGCTCTGCAATCCTGTTGTAGTCTCTAAAACCTCTCTTTGTGAAGATCATCAATGACCTCAAGGTTGCTAAATGCCGTGGATGTTTTCCAGGCTATGCTCTGGTTGGCCTCTCCAAGGGGTTTGGAACGTGATTGGAATCCCACAATGGCTAAATCAACCATCTCCCCACATCCCCCATGATCAGGAAAGGACAAGATCAACTTCTTTAGCTACATGCTAAGTGTCCCTCAGCACCCAGGCACTGTGGAGAAAAACAGAGGGAAAAAGAGAACAAAAAACCTTGTAGGAGCTGGGCGTGGTTCATTCCTGGAATCCCAGCACTTTGGGAGGCTGAGGCAAGAGGATTGCTTGAGGCCAAGAGTTTGCGACCAGCCTGGGCAACATAGAAAAACTCTGTATCTATCCAAAAAAGAAAAAAAGTTGGTCAGGGTGGTGTGCCTGTAATCCCAGCTACTCAAGAGACTAACAGGGGAAAACTGCTTGAGCTCAGTTGTTGAAGGTTGCAGTGAGCTATGATAATGCCACTGCCCTCCAGGCTGGGCAATAGAGCAAGATTCCATTTAAAAAGGAAAGAAAAACCTTGCAGGGTAATTCTGGGGGTGGAAATTATCTATCCCTTTATACATACATACATATATCTCACATATGGCAGCAAAGTGTACAGAGAAAATACATTAGACAGCAAGAGGTATAAGTGTTCAGCAAAGTTGCCCATGATATGCCTTTGCCCAAAGCCTTTGGTGAAGACATATCATGGGAGGCTCCATCATCCCAAACCCTGGGGAGTCCACAAGGTGATGATTTGCAGCACCAGCCACCCTACCCAGTCCCTGAGGTCAATACCAAGGGTAAACAATGAATCATCCACAATAGAAAACGCACAGTTGCAAAGAGAGAAGCTGCCACTGTGTTGTAGAGAGAGCCTACTCCTTGCTGGAGGAAATTGAGCTAGACGAGGTAGCGCATCCAATCTCTGCGTCTGTCATTTCACTTGATGCCTGCTGCTCAGCAAGATAAAGAGATGGAAATGCAACTGACGGATGGTCGGATGGAGGGAGGGACAGATGAGATACTCCAATATCTAATTCAAAGGACGAAAGACTACAGAGAATGGTTGAAGAGAAGCATTTTTTGAGAGAAAATGGCTGAGAATTTTCCAGATCCTCAAAAGATACCTATCCTTAGAATCCAGAAGGAAGCCAAGCCCAGAGCAGGATGAATAAAATTCACACCTAGAGACATTATAGTAAACACTGAGAGGAACATGGCAAGAAATTATTGACTATGTATCAATAATTTTTAGAAGGTTTTACCAATCTTGGGAAAGGCAGGTTAATACCTGGGGACAACTGGATTCAGGAATTTGAATACTTTCTGCCCTCTCTCTTCCTCTCTCTCTCTCCCCCTCTCTCCCCCTCTCTCGCTCCCCCCACCTTCTCTCATTCCTGCCACTCCAGGGCTGTTTCTAGCATGTACACTCTACCCATCACAGAAAGGGATTGCTGCTCTACCTCCACTTCTTGTTCAAAGGGAAGCCCAGGGAGGTATTCTGATTGGTCTGGGGGATGGGGGTGGGGTCATGTGCTAGGAGGGTAAAATCTGAAACTGACAATCCCCACAAGAACCCTAAGGTGAGAATGGAACAGGGCAGTATAGAAAAAGCAGCGCAACAAAGCAAAGTTGGCAGGGCTGGAGGTGGAGGGAAGGTGAGGCATTCCCAGAAGACAGAAATACAGAAAATACTACCCACACTGGCTGCCTTTCCAGTCCTCTAAGAAAGGATCTACCCCCAAATTCACTCATAACCAATTCCCTCCCTTCTCTGTTATCTCCAAAGTACAGAGATGAGGGTGTGTGTTCTAGGGCAGGACTACCTGGGTCAGATCCCAGCTCTTACTAGCTGTGTGGCCTTGACCAAATTACTTAACCTCTCTGTACCATAGTTTCCTCAGCTATCAAGTAGGGATGCTCTTATGACCTACTTCTGGGACTGTAGTGAGGATTAAATTAGTTTATACAAACACAAGAAGAAATGTTCAAACAGTGGCTGCTACCTGATAAGGCTCTGAAATGCCCTTCTTAGTCTAGACTCATCAGTATCACCTTAAGATGAGATGTAGACCAGGGTGTCTTAACCTCGGCATAGTTGACACTTGGGGCTTGGAGCTGGACCATGCTTTACTGTGGGGCTGTGGGGCTGTTCTGTGCACTGCAAGATAACTAACAATGTCCCTAATCTATACTCACTAGATGCCACTAGCACACCTGCCCCAACTTGTGACAACCAAAAATATCTCCAAATATTGTAAAATGTCCCATGGGATCAAAATCATCCTCAGTTGAGAACCCCTGGTCTGCAAAGAACAATTGGCTGGAGGAACTGTGGGGACCAGGCATAGCTCCACCCTCACCTGCCAGATGCTCCTTAGTAAGTTTCTTGACCTCTGTGAACCTTGCTTTTCTTATTCATCACATGGAGGTGACACCCAAACTACCCCCCAGAGTGGTTACAACACCCAAATGTAGCACAAAATAGAGAAGTTGCTACAGAAAGCAGAAAGCAGGCAGCACCCATAGTTCAGTGGGTAGGGCGCCGGCCACATACACCAAGGTTGGCAGGTTCAAACCCAGCACAGGCCAGCTAAAACAACAACAACAACAAAAATAGCCAGGCGTTGTGGCAGGAGCCTGTGTTCCCAGCTACTTGGGGGGCCAAGGCAAGAGAATCGCTTAAGCCCAAGAGGTTGGCTGTGAGCTGTGATCCCCCGACACTCTACCAAGGACAGCAGCTTGAGACTCTGTCTCAAAAAAAAAAAAAAAAAGAATGTCTGCTCTCCCCTTCCTCCATGCCCCACTGTGTCATTGTCATTAATTGTCCTCATATCAAAGTTGAATACATAGGATTGATGCTTCTCCATTCCTGTGATGTTTCACTAAGAATAATGTGTTCCGCCTCCATCCAAGTTAGTACAAATGCTGCAAAATCTCCATTTTTTGATGGCTGAGTAATATGCCATGGTATACATATACCATAGCTTACCAATCCACTCCTGGGTTGAAGGACATTTAGGCTATTTCCACATTTTAGCAATTGTAAATTGGGCTGCAATAAACAGCCTAGTATAAGTGTCTTTATAATAAAAGTTTCTTTTTTCTTCTGGATAGATGCCCAGTAATGGGATTGCAAGATCAAATGGGAGGTCTAGGTTGAGTTCTTTGAGATTTCTCCATACTTCTTTCCAAAAAGGTTGTATTAGTTTGCAGTCCCACTAGCAGTGTAAAAATGTTCCTTTCTCTCCACATCCATGCCAGCATCTGCAATTTTGAGATTTTGTGATATAGACCATTCTCACTGGAGTTAGATGATATCTCAGGGTGGTTTTAATTTGCATTTCTCTAATAATTAGGGATGATGAGCATTTTTTCATGTGGTTACTGGCCATTCATCTGTCATCTTTAGAGAATATTCTGTCCATCTCTCTTCCCCATTGATGTATGGGATTGAGAACGGGGCATGGGGGAAGGGGAGAACAGACAGAGAGAGAAGGAGGGAGGGGGTGAGGGAAGGAAAACAAAAAAAGAAAAGAAAACAGTGACTAATTCTTACATAACTGGATTCAATTTTGACCAAAGTACATTACTTAAACATTAATTTTTAATTCAACTTGTTAATATGTTGTTTAGGATATTGCATCCTCATTTATAAGTGAAATATGTTTGTAATTTCCCTTTATAACAATATATTTTCTC
>CAUYRH010059363.1:0-29482 GCA_963574655.1 Perodicticus potto
AGTCAGCCTTAGACTGATGTAGTGGAAGTTTACATTGGTTCTTGTGAGGAGATTCCATGACACCAGCTCCTCTGAGGAAAACCTCTGGGTCACTTCATCTTCCACAATGGCTTCCAATCCCTTCTTGGAGAAATAAAACACATCAGACAGCTCAAAGTCCCTTCCTCGCAGACCAGAGAGCCCTTTTTCCATGGGTGACTCATCTCTTTGGATAATACCTTAAAAGAAAGCATCACAACATGAGAAAATTCCATATAGGACAGAAGGACAATTGAGCAAAGGGACAACTTTAACTTAGGGGAACATATGAGACAAGTCAGTAAGTTTAACAGGTAACACGAGACAGATTTCAGGTGAGAGATAAACAGCTGCAGTGGGAAGAGAGAAGCAACCACTGTCTGCGTGAAATCGCTCTACCCAAAGATTTCGACTCATTCCTGAGGAATATGGGTCCTTTATAACTCTTTTGCTTGGATTTCCTCCCTACATCTCATTAGGAAAAGAACTCACAGAAACAACCTCTGTGAATTTTTGTATACACTGTGTAAAAATTGACTCTGTTCTCCCTGATTAAAAAAGACTAGTCAACAGCAAGCAAAATGGCATAATTGATTTTTCAATATATAAAAACTATTTAATAAGAAAAATGCAGGTTCCTTCAGAAAAGTAAGCAAAGTGCATAGACGCAACATAAGTGAAAACTTTCACTCGCAATAAGTCTGAATTAGACAACGATTAGCCCAGTTACATTAACAGATCGGCAATATTTTTGTGTAATGACTGAAATGACAGAGGTGCTCTCCTATTCAACCTGTACAAGTGTGGACCTAGAAGCAACTTTGTCAAAATCAGTTTGACATGAAAAGACCAAATATAGTTTTGCTGATAATCAAGAATTCTAACTTTAGAAATCTGACATAAGACGATAATTAGAAATGTATGCAAGGGTGGTCACTGCAGCATTCTGCATTATAATTGAACTGGATGATAATATCTGATGCGTCCACTGTAAATACTCTAATGTCAAGGAAGAAAAGACAAAATCTAAAGCTACAGTTTAACTTTATGAAGTGCACACATATAGTAAAAACACCAAGAAGAAAACATCAAGTAATTGCCTCTGGATAACAGGATTATATTTCCCTCATTATACTGTTATTATATTTTTCATAAAGAAAATAATTCAAAGACTTTTAAAGCAGCATAAATGTTTATAAATTGAAAAATGATGATCTTCCCCTCTCACTCCCCGCTCTCTGCTCCCTTCTCTGTCTTTTTCATCTCTTCACCCACCTCTTCCCTCTCTCTAATATAAAATAAACTTATACTTTTATATTTAAAGAAAAAAGACCACTGCCACCCAGTTCTTGCCATTTAGATATGAATAATAAATGAGAAAATCTTCAAAGTTTAAGGAGTAGCTAAATGCACAGTAATGTGACCATCCTTTGGGGTGTGTCACAAAGGAATTTACTAATAATGTTAGACAACAAAAATTTTTTCTTTTGGCTCGACGCCTGTGGCTCAATGGGTTAAGGCACCAGCCATGTACACCTGAGCTGGCGGGTTCGATTCTAGCCCAGGCCCGCCAAACAACAATGACGGCTGCAACCAAAAAATGGCCGGGCGTCGCGGCGGGCGCCTGTAGTCCCAGCTACTTGGGAGGCAGAGGCAGGAGACTCGCTTGAGCCCAGGAATTGGAGGTTGCTGTGAGCTGTGATGCCACTGCACTCTATCCAGGGTGACAGCTTGAGGCTCTGTCTCAAAAAAAAAATAAAAATAAAAATAAAAATAAAAAAATTTCCCAATGTATAGCACGGTGGTTAAGCAGGTAGGATCCAGAAAATGACTGCCTGCGTCCAAACCCAGGCCTCTTCCACCTTGGCCTTGGCCGAATTCCTTAACTTCCCTGTACTTTATTTCCTTATTTATAAAATTTATAATAGCAGGGCCCACTTCACAAGACTGTTTTAAGGGCCTGCATAGTATACGTAGGTGTGCTTATACACATGGGTACATATTGCTATAGTGTGTGTATACATAATATATGCTTATCTAACACTTCCCAGGAGGATTCTATAAACGGGGACTATGGTTGTTTTCGCTTTTTATTGTGTCATGGCTGGTTAGGCTGAGTTTGTGTTCCTGTGTTTGTCCTGGAGGTGGTTTGACATGGAAAAGAATAGGGTGGCAGGTGATGATGAGAACAGGGAAAATAGAGAGTAAGCTTGGGAGAGACGGGAGGGAGGATGAGAGGGCCCGTCTCAGCCTCCGGCCCTTCTCCCAGCACAATTAGCCCTTGTCACCAGGGTTGGTCTCTCAGTTTCTCCCTTTTTTTTTCCTCCTGGGCTGATTTATTCTATTAAGGTATGACCCTCTTTCCCAGTGGCGTATCAGGAAATAAATAATAAAGCCAAATAATTTATTTTAACCATTTTAACCATGATCTTCACCACTGACCCTAGGTGGGCAGACTCAAGCTTGATGGACATCCAGCCCTGACCATGGCCCTCTCGAGGCTGGAACAGCATCTGAGGATAAAACAGGGAGGTGATGTTAACAATATTTCACTCTGAAGGAGGATCATCGTTTTGCTAAGGTGTAGGGAGCACGGGGATCTGTCAAATGGAGAGAAAAGTTTCCCCTAGAACTCCCCAAAGGGCAGCTTGGACTCGGGGAGAAGGTGAAATTACTCCTTCCATTCACACTGGCTCCTCCATCCTCTGTAAGTTTAGGAGTCAGCTGGCAATGGAGGTCTGGGCTGTATCGAGGCCCTGGGAAAAAATGACACTCAGGGAGACTTGGTAAGGAGTTGGCTTCATGGATAATGGCACCTCAGGGGTCAGACACCCCCATGATAATCTATTAATTAAAACAGAATAAATTCTATTTTGTATTTCTCTCCTTGTTGGAGGCACCTTTTTTTTTTTTTTTACTATGATGTCAAAGTGGCATCATCATAGTTCACAGCAACCTCCACCTCCTGGCCTCAAGTGATCCTCCTGCCTCAGCTTCCTTAGTAGCTGGGACTACAGGCACCTGCCATGATGCCTGGCTGATTTTTCTATTTTTGTTGTTGTTGTTGTTGAGACAGAGCCTTAAGCTGTCACCCTGGGCAGAGTGCTGTGGCATCACAGCTCACAGCAATCTCCAACTCCTGGGCTCAAGCGAGTGTCCTGCGTTTGCCTCCCAAGTAGCTGGGACTACAGGCACCCGCCACAACACCCAGCCATTTTTTGGTTACAGCTGCCATTGATGTTTGGCAGCCTGGGCTTGATTCGAACCCACCAGCTCAGGTGTATGTGGCTGGTGCCTTAGCCGCTTGAGCCACAGGCGCCGAGCCTAATTTTTCTATTTTTAGTAGAGATGGGGTCTTGCTCTTGCTCAGGCTGGTCTCAAAGTGACTTCAAACAATCCTCCTGCCTTGGCTTCCCGGAGTGCCAGGATTACAGGTGTGAGCCACCGTGCCTGTTCTGACTTTGCTTGTTAGGCCTTGTGTCCCTTTAAGGCTGTCCTTTTGGCTGTAGAACGCTACAGTCTGTCTGTCCAGACAGAAAAGCCTTGTTAGAGAACTCTTGTGAAGGGGTGTGCTTAATCCAACTTTGTGTGTGTTACCCCCAATCAACTCAGAAACCAGACTCTCAACCCAGTGAAGAGGGTGCCCAGGACAACAGCCAGCTCATGAATCCCTCACTGGCTGTCAGGAGACCCTACCCTAGGTAGTTCAGCAGGCCTTTCAGGGGCTGCAGTTCTTGTTCCTAAAGGCAGGGACACTTCGGTGTGTCCTGAGAAACAGCCAGAGAAAAGGAGGATTTATGGTCAAATAGTTTAGGGTGGGCTCGGCGCCTGTGGCTCAACAGGCTAAGGCCACGTACACCTGAGCTGGCGGGTTCGAATCCAGCCTGGGCCCGCCAAACAACAATAGTGGCTGCAACCAAAAAATGGCCAGGTGTTGTGGTGGGCACCTGTAGTCCCAGCTACTTGGGAGGCAGAGGCAGGAGATTCGCTTGAGCTCAGGAATTGGAGGTTGCTGTGAGCTGTGATGCCATAGTACTCTATCCAGGGTGACAGTTTGAGGCTCTGTCTCAAAAAAAAAAAAAATAGTTTAGGGTGCACCTTCTGTGATCTGTTAAGAGTTGAGGATTTCTTCCTCAACTCACATTTATAACAGCACCTCCCTTACCTCACTGCCGCCCTCCAGTCTGTCTGGCTCTAAAGTTAGCGTTCTTTGCCACCAAGCCATATGACATCTGTCTATCTTCTGTCTGTGGGCCATAAATTGCTGTTCTTGTCCGCAAATGTCTCCCAACTCCACATAGAGCCTGTGAGGCCTAGAACTTGCCTCAAGTGTTCCTGGCTTCTTGTGCAAGCCTGGCATACAGCAGGTGCTCCATAGATGTTTTCAGAGGCATAGACAATGCATTATGGGAGTATCTAGAGTCAGGCTCCACTCAGGAGGCGACATTGGGGAGAGACGTGAAGGAAAAGATGGAGCAGGTCATGGGATTGTTCCACAGGCCATAAAATCTCCCACAGTGTCCTCACAGTTCTTATTTAGGACTCTATCTCTTTCCAAAGATTTGGGAAGAGTCGACAACGTCTTCCTCTGTGACTGCACAGACAGCTGTCACAGCTCTTGTCTGCTTGAGTTATGAATGTGAAAGTGGTCACGTCGTTGGCCTGGCTAAGTCTCTGTGTCCTAACCTGTGAGGTAGCAGTGACAGAAAATTCGGGGAGCTGAGACTCACCAAGTCTCTGGGGGCAGCTAGCAGGCCTGCCACATGTTTGAGTCTCTGGTACCCCAGGCAGTGTCACGATTGTGTGGTTTCTCTGTTATTATGGGACAAATCACCCGAAACCTAGTGTCAAAACAACAAATCCTTGTTATCTTGTAGTCTGTGTGTGTCAGGAATTCGGAAGCAGCTTAGTCAGAAGGTTCTAGATCAGAGACCCCATAAGGTAGCGTTCAGGAGGCTGGCCGAGGTGCTGTCATCTGACGCCGTGATGCGGGGAGGGAGGATCCATTTCCAACATGACTCATGTTCATGGCTTCAGCGGGAGGCACGCGTGCTCCTCTCCATGGGGCTCCTTGACTATCCTCATGATAAAGCACCAGCTTTGACCCAGAGCACAGGATCAGGGTGAGGGCACTGTGGTGGGCACGATGCCTTTTTTTTTTTTTTTTTTTTAAAGCAAGGTAACTTGGCGGTGCCTGTGTCTCAAAGGAGTAGGGTGCCAGCTCCATATGCTGGAGGTGGCGGGGTTCAAATCCAACCCTGGCCAAAAAACGCAAAAAAAAAAAAAAAAAAAAGCAAGGAAGCTCGGCGCCTGTGGCTCAATGGGCTAGGGCGCCAGCCACGTACACCTGAGCTGGCGGGTTCGAATCCAGCCTGGGCCCGCCAAACAACAATGACGGCTGCAACCAAAAAATGGCCAGGAGTTGTGGCGGGCGCCTGTAGTCCCAGCTACTTGGGAGGCGGAGGCAGGAGACTCGCTTGAGTCCAGGAATTGAAGGTTGCTGTGAGCTGTAATGCAATGGCACTCTATCCAGGGTGACAGCTTGAGGCTCTGTCTCAAAAAAAAAAAAGAAAAAGCAAGGTAACTCAATTTATTCACATGTTCACATTTATTATGGTATCTGATATGACTGATATGATTCGTACTATTCCTATGAATTTTTCTACTTTTATTTTATTTTATTCTATTTTATTTATTTATTTATTTATTTATTTATTTTTTTGAGACAGAGCCTCAAGCTGTCACCCTGGATAGAGTGCTGTGACATCACAGCTCACAGCAACCTCCAATTCCTGGGCTCAAGCGAGTCTCTTGCCTCCGCCTCCCAAGTAGCTGGGACTACAGGTGCCCGCCACAACACCCAGCCATTTTTTGGTTGCAGCCATCATTGTTGTTTGGCGGGCCCGGGCTGGATTCGAACCCACCAGTTCAGGTGTACGTGGCTGGCGCCTTAGCCCGTTGAGCCACAGGCGCCGAGCCAATTTTATTTTTATTTTTGAGACAGAGTCTCACTCTGTTGTCCCGGGCTAGAGTGCTATGAAATCATAGCTCACAGCAACCTCAAACTCTTTGGACTTAAATGATCCTCTTTACTTAGCCTCCTGAGTAGCTGGCACTACAGGCACCCACCATAACACTCAGCTATTTTTTTAGAGACAGGGCCTGGCTCTTGTTCAGGCTGGTCTCAAACTCCTGAGCTCAAGCAATCCACCCACCTCTGCCTCCCAGAGTGCGGGGGTTATAGGCAGAGCCACTACACCCCACTCGTTTTATGTATATTTCTTTTATTGAGATGAATTCACATACCATAAAACTGACCCAATTCTGGGTTTTTAGTAGATTCACAAAGATGTGCGATCATCACCAGTATCTAATCCCAGACACTGGGATCCAGTCTTGGAAGTCACGCACCTCCGGTCCTGCAATGCCCTGCAGGTTAACGGGTCAGCCTTAGCCGGTGTAGGAGGGAAGGATCACAGGGGAGCATGTGGGATGGTCCAGAGACTGGCTCCACGGTGCTCCATGTCGCTTGAATGAATGAAGGAAGGAAGGAATGATTTTGTTAACTGGAGGAGGATGGAGCCAGAGACTAATGGTCCATTCTCAGAGATTATCTTTCTTTCTTTTTTTTTTTTTTTTTTTAATTGAGACAGAATCTCACGCTGTTGCCCTGGGTAGAGTGCGGTGGCATCATAGCTCACAGCAACATCCAACTCTTGGGCTCAAGCGATCCTCTGGCCTCAGTTTTTCTATTTTTAGTAGAGATGGGGTCTCAATCTTGCTCAGGCTGGTCTCAAACTTGTGAGCGCAGACATCCCACCTGAATCGGCCTCCCAGAGTGCTGGGACTACAGGTGTGAGCCAACCTGCCCGCTGAAATGATCTTTCTTAACCTCCCAGCAGGAATCCTCCTGGAAACACCGTTGGCCCTTCCCGAATGTCACACTGGCCTGGTCTTCCTCCCAGGCCCAGTCTGTCCTTGGTCTCTCACGCTGGCTCTCCACCCCCCCTTTCTCATGCTGCAGAGGTGCGGAACTCGGTCTTGGGGCTCCCTCGTTTCCCTGCCTGCCCTTGTCCTGTGTGTGCTCACTGGGCCTCTACGCTCCGATGTGTGAGTATCTCCTGAGCTGCACCCCAGACCTGTCCCCTAGGTCCCAACAGCCACTGCTCTGGCCATCCCCACATAGGTGTAGAGATGCTGTCCAGTGTGACTGGGTCACACCAAACTCCCGGCTGGGCGCGGTGGCACACACCTGTGACTGTAGCACTTTGGGGGGGTCGAGGCAGGAGAATTGTTTGAGTCCAGGGGTTCGAGACCAGCCTGGGCAACATAGCAAGACTCCATTTCTACCAAAAATGGAAAAATTAGCCAGGCATGGTGGCAAGCACCTGAGGTCCCAGCTATTCAGGAGGCTGAGGGTGGAGGATCACTTGAGACCCGGAATTCAAGGTTACAGTGAGCCATGATGATGCCACTGTGCTCTAGCCTGGGCAACAGAATGAGACTCTTCACAAAATAACACCCAAACCCCGAAACCTTGGTCAACCCCAAACCTGGCACTCTTAGAGGATCCTTCAACTCGCCTCCTGGCAACCCTGTCCTGCCACTTGGCCAAGAAAACCTTGACTTGTCTCTTTCTTTCTTTCTTTTCTTTTTTTTTTTTTTTTTGAGACAGAGCCTCAAGCTGTCACCCTGGATAGAGTGTCGTGGCATCACAGCTCACAGCAACCTCCAATTCCTGGGCTCAAGCGAGTCTCCTGCCTCCGCCTCCCAAGTAGCTGGGGCCACAGGCGCCCACCACAATGCCCGGCCCTTTTTTGGTTGCAGCCGTCATTGTTGTTTGGTGGGTCCGGGCTGGATTCGAACTCGCCCAGCTGGCTAGTTTTTGGTTGCAGCCATCATTGTTGTTTGGCGGGCAGGGGCTGGATTCGAACCCGCCAGCTCAGGTGTACGTGGCTGGCGTCTTAGCCCGCTGAGCCACAGGCGCCGAGCCGACTTGTCTCTTTCTCTGCTGTCTCCATCTCCCCCACCAGCCCATCGCCACCTTCATAATACCTCGTGTCTGCCCCTCCTCTCTGTGCCCACTGCTTCCACCCTGGGCCAAGTCTGGACATGGTGGTCACCTCCAAGCTGCTGTCCTGGTGCCTCCCACCCTCCACAGAGCAGGTGGAGGGGCTGTGAAACTGCAGTGTCAGCCCTGCCGCACGCTCAGGGGAAGCCCAGCCCCCCAGAGCCCTGGCCACCCTCCTCCCCGCTCCCCCTGCTGGCTCCACAGCAGCCCACCCCCCACCGCTGCATGCGACCCCAGCTGCAGCCCACCGTAGACTCTGGCACTAACTCTTCCCCTAACTTCTATGCCTCCCTCCGTTTTTCCTTCAAATCACCTTCTCTGTGACCTTCACTGCCCTGTGGATATCCCTGGCTCGGCGCCTGTGGCTCAATGGGCTAAGGCGCCAGCCACATACACCTGAGCTGGCGGGTTCGAATCCAACCCGGGCCCGCCAAACAACAATGACGGCTGCAAACAAAAAATGGCCGGGCGTTGTGGCGGGCGCCTGTAGTCCCAGCTACTTGGGAGGCGGAGGCAGGAGAATTGCTTAAGCCCAGGAGTTGGAGGTTTCTGTGAGCTGTGATGCCACAGCACTCTACCCAGGGCTCTGTCTCAAAAAAATAAATAAATAAATAAGGGCAGTACCTGTGGCTCAGCGAGTAGGGCGCCGGCCCCACATACCGAAGGTGGCGGGTTCAAACCCGGCCTCGGCCGAACTGACACTAGCCGGGTGTTGTGGCGGGCACCGTAGTCCCCCGCTCCTGGGGAGGCTGAGGCAAGAGAATTGCCTAAGCCCAGGAGTTGGAGGTTGCTGTCAGCTGTGTGACACCACAGCACTCTACCGAGGGTGATAAAGTGAGACTCTGTCTCTACAAAAATAAAAGTAAATAAATAAATAAAATGTTCATCCCGACCCATTAGTCTTGGTTCTTCTCTCTAGCATTTTGTTTTTAATCCACAGCACTTATCACTATCTAACAGATTATGTATTTTACTTAGATTATTCTGTTTATCGTCTGACTCCTTTCCTTCACCCCCAAGGTGAGCACTGTGAGATTAGGGACTGTGCTTCATTCACTGTTCTATCGCTGCTCGGGACAGCGTCTAGCATGAGCCAGGGCTCAGTCATTATTTGCTGGGTGCTTTATGTCTGTCTATCTGACTCCCCTCGATCTCATCTTCTAGAATGTTCGAAGGTGGGAATGGTGTCCATTTTTCCTTACTCCAATGCCTGGTGCTTAGCTGGGTGACTATTTGTGAACCCGTAAGGGCTTCTGCTTCCTCTCAGCGGGGAGTGGCCCCTTAGAATAGTCCTGCCTCTCACTGGCCCCAGCCAATTACCTGCATGCAGGAAAGCAGGCCCAGCACAGCCAGACCATCCCATTTGTCGAAAAAGCCAACAATCTGAATTCTTAAATAAATACACCTTATTTTTATATGTCAGCAATTCATTGAACACCTAAAAAAAAAAAATGAGCTTCGTTTCCTGTGTAACAATCCACCCCGGCACTTAATGGCTTAATACAATCATCACTTCTATAGCTCACGGTATTTGCAGGCTAGCCAGACAGGTCTTCCGGTCTGGGGCAGCTCAGCTGATCTCTTCGAATCAAATAATCCTTCCCGTTGACACAGATTAGAATCGAAACCACTGGCAAGCAGAGGGCTTTATTCTCGCAGGAGGAAAACTCTACTATCCCAGAAGAGGTTGGCATGAAATTAAGGTGACAAGAGAAAAAAAGAGTCATGAGCCACTGGCCACATAATTCATCTTACTCTCCAGGAAAGGATTGTCACAGCATTAGGAAGGGACATGTACGTGTGCAGACTTGAAGAAGCCTGAGAGAAACCACGTGCAGGCTGGAAATAAGCTCATCTTCCACGTGATGTGCCCCAGAGCAGCTCGCTCTCCGTGCGATAATGACTATATTATATGACTAGGAATAAGTAGCTGATTTGGGGTGGTGGACTCTAATGGACACAGTGAACAGGAGCTACAAAACCAAAATGTGAGGCCAGGCGTGGTGGCTCACGCCTGTAACCCTAGCACTCTGGGAGGCCGAGGCGGGAGGATTGCCCTGAGCTCACAGGTTCGAGACCAGCCTGAGCAAGAGCGAGACTCAGACTCTAAAAATAGCTGGACGTGGTGGTGGGCACCTTGGTCCCAGCTACTTGGGAGGCTGAGGCAAGAGAATTGCTTGAGCCCAAGAGTTTGAGGTTGCTGTGAGCTATGATGCCACAGCATTCTACCGAGGGTGACAAAATAAAACTCTGTCTCAACAAAACAAAACAAAAACACTAAGATGTGCCCAGGGTCACTTTCGAGCATATAGTCAGTGACTATTAGGGGCATAGGAGGCCCAATCACTTCCATCTTTTGAGAGTCTCGGTATATTAAAAAATAAAAAGTAAGATATTCTACCTGTGTGATATATTATCAAAACTGTGCTAGACTGGGCAAAGTGACTCATGCCTATAATCCTAGCACTCTAGGAGGCCAAGGCTAGAGGATTGCTTGTGTTCAAGAGTTCGAGACCAGCCTGAGCAAGAGAGACACCCTGGCTCTAATAAAAATAAAAAAGCTGAGGCAAGAAGATAGACTGAGCCCAAGAGTTTGAGATTGCTGTGAGCTATGATGATGCCATGTCACTCTACCCAGGGTGACAGAGCGAGATTCTATTTCAAAATACCCTCCCCTGGCTCGGCGCCTGTGGCTCAAGTGGCTAAGGCGACAGCCACATACACCTGAGCTGGCAGGTTCAAATCCAGCCTGGGCCCGCCAAACAACAATGATGGCTGTAACCGAAAAATAGCCGGGCGTTGTGGCGGGCGCCTGTAGTTCCAGCTACTTGGGAGGCGGAGGCAGGAGACTCGCTTGAGCCCAGGAGTTGGAGGTTGCTGTGAGCTGTGACGCCACAGCATTCTACCCAGGGCGACAGCTTTAGTCTCTATCTCAAAAGAAAAAACAAACAACAACAACAAAAAACCTCCCAAACAACAAAAACAAAACTATGTGATATGAGTTTGAGATCAGTCTGAGCAAGATCAAGATCCCATCTCTACTAAAAATAGGAAAATGAGGCCAGGCGAGGTGGCTCACATCTGTAATCCTAACACTCTGGGAGGCCAAGGTGGGTGGAAGACATCTCTCCTAAAAATAAAAAAACTGAGACAAGAGGATTGCCTGAGCCCGAGTTGGAGGTTGCTGTGAGCTATGACACTACAGCACTCTACCCAGGGTGACAGCTTAACACTCTATCTCAAAAATAATAATAATAATAAATAAAAATAGGAAAATTAGCCAGGTGTAGCAGTTGCCTGTGGTTCCAGATACTCAAGTAGCTGAGGCAAGAGGATCGCTTGAGCCCAAGAGTTTGAGGTTGCTGTGAGCTATGACAGCACGGCACTCTACCCAGGGCCACAGAGTGAGACTCTGTCTCAGAAAACAAAGCAAAACAAAAACCAAACAAAAGAACTGTGAGCACATATAAATCATAACTTTCAACAAATCCCCAAAAAAGACAGAAAGAAAAAAAAAAACTTAAAAGGCAATGCTATACCATTGTGCTCATCCGAAGGTTACTTAAAAAAACATTAATTCAAAAACAAAAACAAAAACAAAAAAAACAGAAAAAAACCCCATTAATTCATCTATCCTGAATACTGTGGTCGAGTGATGAAGCACACATTTAAACTTGTACAAAAGGTTTGTGAAGGTGGAGTTTTATACGGGACAACTGGCTGGACCTCAAAGGAGTAGGGCGCCAGCCCCATGTGCTGGAGGTGGTAGGTTCAAACCCAGCCCCCCAAAAAACTGCAAAAAAAAAAAAAAAAAGAAGTGAGCGTCATGGGGAAAAACACAGCGGGGTGGCAGGGAGGGCTGCTGCAGCTTTTAAAAGAGATAGGAAATGTACAACAACCACGTGTAATGTGTGGTCCTTCTTTAGACCCTGCTTTGAATAAACCAGCTGTCGAAGATACTTGGGGGGAAAATTGTGATTGTTTAGGAAAGTTCTCCCTATTGTTTCAGAGACACAGCCTGAGAGATTCAGGGACAAAAAATTCATAGTCTATGGCTCGGCGCCTGTGACTCAATGGGCTAAGGCGCCAGCCACGTACACCAGAGCTGGGTTCGAATCCAGCCTGGGCCCGCCAAACAACAATGACGGCTGCAACCAAAAAATGGCCGGGCGTTGTGGCGGGCACCTGTAGTCTCAGCTACTTGGGAGGCGGAGGCAAGAGACTCACTTGAGCTCAGGAATTGGAGGTTGCTGTGAGCCGTGATGTCACGGTACTCTATCCAGGGTGACAGCTTGAGGCTCTGTCTCAAAAAAAAAAAAATTCATAGTCTATAATTTGAAATACTTAAGGAAAAAATAATGATTGATAAAGCTAATATGGCAAAGTGTCAGCGATGGTTCTCTCTCCCAGCCAACGGGGGCATGTCCGTCTGTAGGTGGGAACTACTTTGTACTTTTTCTGCATGTTTGAGAATTTTCATAATGAAAAGTAAAATTAAGGCCAGGCACAGTGGCTCGCACCTGTCATCCTAGTACTCTGGGACGCTAAAGTGGGTGGATTGCTTGAGTTTATAGGTTTGAAAGCAGCCTAAGCCAGAGCAAGAGCTTGCCTCTAAAAACAGCTGGGTGTTGTGGCAGGTGCCTGTAGTCCCAGCTAACCTAGTCCTCAGCTAAGCTGAGGCAAGAGAATCACTTGAGCCTAAGAGTTTGACCTTGCTGTGAGCTATGACGCCACAGCAGTCTACCAAGCGTGACAAAGTGAGACACTGTCTCAAAAAAAAAAAAAAACAACGAAAATTACAACAAAGAAAGTTTAGGAACTTGCGAGAAAGATAAGCCCTATATTTGTACTTAATACATTCATTTGCATTATAAATGAGGGTGATTCAAAGAGCACAGGAATGTTTCAGAAGAAAAAGTATATAGGAATGTCACCTTCCTTTTTTCTTTTTTTTTTTTTCTTTTTCCTTTTTTCTTACAAGTGTTTTTCTGTGGCCTTGTTTGCAGATAATGTCAAAAGCTGACATTTTAGACCCTGCGTTGAAGACAGAATCAAATGGCTTCCTCCGTCTCCTCATGATAGGAGTCGCTGGCTGTTATCTTTTTCGTCCTTCATTTTGCTCTCCTGCTCATTCTGTCGGGGCACAGATATTAGAATGTCCCCATGGACCCACCCAATTCTCTGTTTATTTTCCAAAATGAGAGAGGGAAGGTGAGTTTGGAGATAAGGAAAGAAGCTGATTAACCAGTTAAACCCTTTCTGTTAGTTCAGTGATCACATTTCCCCGTATTATCTGTGATGTGAATAGTTAACTTTCTAGGTGGGGTCATATGTAAGAAGATGAATTAAGAGAGTAGAAAGGTGACCACAAGCATGTCCTCTCAGCCCCTCATCTTCCACTCTGCTGTCTTCCAAGGTTTCTGATTGCTCTCTGAAACCTAATACACAGGACCTCCATGGCTGACCCCTCCCATTGACCACCTCCTTAAGTTGACCATTTTCATAGATTGGACATGCATTACACGTACCTAACAGTGCAATAGGCCTAGTTCCTTGCGTTGGCCACCTCCGAATGTTGACCGGTTTGTTACAGTCCTCGGGTGGTCAATTTACAAAGGTTCTACTGTACCGGAATCTAGAAGACGGTTGGCCACATACAATATCACAAAGAGGTAGACACTGAATTAATTTACTTTTGATAAAGAAATTTTTCTTCTTCTTTTTTTTTCTTGTTTTACTTTTGATAAAGAAATTTCTTTCTTCTTTTTTTTCTTTTTTTACTTTTGATAAAGACATTTCTTTCTTCTTCTTTTTTCTTTATTTTCTTTCTTTTTTCTTCCTTTATTTTTTGAGACAGAGTCTCACTTTGTCACCTTTGGGAGAAGTGCTGTGGCATCACAGCTCACAGCAACCTCAAACTCTTGTTCTCAAGGGATTCTCTTGCCTCAGCCTCCCAAGTAGCAGGACTACAGGTGCCCGCCACAATGCCTGGCTATTTTTAGAGATGGGGTGTCTCATTCTTGTTCAGTCTGGTCTCGATCCCGTGAGCTCAGGCAATTCTACCTGCCTTGGCCTCCCAGAGTGCTAGGATTACAGGTGTGAGCCACGGTGCCTGGACCTGTGATAAAGGAATTTCTGAAGACCCGAAGTCCAAGGATGCAATACTAGTTTACAGGCATCTACACAGTGAAATACCTTAGCATAGAATTAAACATTGCAACTTGTTGCTCAGATCTGGGATTCACAGTTATCTGTGTCTGACTCAAAATCCAAACTATGAGCAGTGTTTTGAAACACCAAAAAAATTCCAAAAAGCTTCCAAGATTGATCCTATTCTCATCCTCAAACTCATCCACGGAAAAAAAGGACGAGTTACGGATAATGACAAATACATTTATTGCTTTCAATTTTTACAGAAGTTCTAAGGGAATTTTAAGAGCTGATGCAGACGGGTGGAATTAAACATTCCCAAGATGAAACCAGACTGATTAAAAATCTAAATGTCTGACATATCTCTGTTTATCTGGTTTCAGCAGGCCGGCAGGGTAGCTCTGTCAATCAAGATAGCATTACCTAACATAGCAATACCATTTCTACCATTCTTCAGTAACAACCCATAGAATGTCTGTCTACGCAACAATGGATTTGTTTTTTTAAGAAACAGGAAAGTTAATAGCTACTAGTCTGATGTTTCATTCCCTAAGTATACATGAAATCTTCACTCTGCTAATATAAAATTTAAACATGAAATTTAAACATGAAATGTGTGTCGTAGAAGCAATTCTTTTCAGCTCAGATGAGCATTGTATAATACAGTCCTGTTATGTAGCAGTTAATACCAGAGGGTGACAAACTCAGACCTGTCTCCAAAATCTGGCTTTTTGCCTTTGTACATAGAGTTTCATTGGAAAACAGCCGAGCCTATTCCATTATGTATTATCTATGGCTGTTTTTGTGCTGCAGAGGGAGAGTTGAGTAGTTTTGGCAAAGATCATCTGATCTGCAAAACCTCAAATATTTACTATCTGGCTCTTTACTAAAAGTATGTTGACTCTTGGGCAATGCCATGAATGTTGGAGTAAGACAGGCCCAGACTGAGGATCCAGCCCGGAGCTGTAGGACCTTGAGCACATTACTTAAGATGTTTAAGTCTCAGTCTTCCCATCCATTAAATGGGGATAATAAGAACACTAATAACTAAGTTTACTAAATGTTTATAATGTGCTCAGCACTGTTCTAGGTGCTTTGAATGTATTAACTCATGTAGGCCCACAACACTATAAAGAACTATGCTTGTTTTAATTTTATTTTCTTTTATTATTATTATTTTCTTTTTTGGAGATGGGGTTTTGCTCTGTTTTGCTGCACTTCCAGGCTGGAGTGCAGGGGCACAATTGTAGCTCATTGTAATCTTACATTCCTGAGCTCACACAATATTCCCGCTTTAGCATCCCAAGTACCTGGGACTATAGGCATGCACCACCCTGTCTGGCTAATTTTTTTTGAGACAGAATCTCACTTTGTCACCCTCAGTAAAGTGCTATGGTGTCATAGCTCATAACAACCTCAAACTCTTAGGCTCAATCGAGTCTCTTGCCTCAGCCTTCCGAGTAGCTGGGACTACAGGCGCCCACCACAATGCCTGGCTATTTTTATTATTTTTTTTAATTTTTTTTTTTTTTTTTTTTGAGACAGAGCCTCAAGCTGTCACCCTGGATAGAGTGCTGTAGCATCTCAGCTCACAGCAACCTCCAATTCCTAGGCTCAAGTGAATCTCCTGCCTCTGCCTCCCAAGTAGCTGGGCCTACAGGCGCCCACCGCAACGCCTGGCCATTTTTTGGTTGCAGCCACCCTTGTTTTTGCGGGCCCGGGCTGGATTTGAACCTGCCAGCTCAGGTGTACGTGGCTGGCGCCTTAGCCCGTTGAGCCACAGGCGCCAAGCCAATTTTTTAAAATTTTTTATATTTTATTTAATTAATTTTTTTTTTTTTTTGAGACAGAATCTTACTTTGTCGCCCTTGGTAGAGTGCTGTGGTGTCACAGCCCACAGTAACCTCCAACTCCTGGGCTTAAGCCATTCTCTTGCCTCAGCCTCCTGAGTAGCTGGGACTACAGGCGCCCGGCACAACGCCCGGCTATTTTTTGTTGCAGTTTGACCGGGGTCCGGTTTGTACCCGCCACCCTTAGTATATGGGGCCAGCGCCCTACTTACTGAACCACAGGTACTGCCCAGCCCAGCTATTTTTAGAGATGGGGGTGTCGCTTTTGTTCGAACTACTCCTGAGTTCAAGAATCCACCAGCCTCAGCTTCCCAGAGTGCTAGGATTACAGGTGTGAGGCACTGCGCCTGGCCAATTTTTGTTTTGTTTTGTTTTTTTGAGACAGAGCCTCAAGCTGTCACCCTGGATAGAGTGCCGTGGCTTCACAGCTCACAGCAACCTCCAATTCCTGGGCTCAAGCGAGTCTCCTCCCTCCGCCTCCCAAGTAGCTGGTACTACAGGCGCCCGCCACAACACCAGGCCATTTTCTGGTTGTAGCCGTCATTGTCGTTTGGCAGGCCCGGGCTGGATTCGAACCCTCCAGTTCAGGTGTACGTGGCTGGCACCTTAGCCCGTTGAGCCACAGGCGCTGAGCCTGTTTTGTTTTCTTAAGAGACTGGGGTCTCACTATGTTGCAAGGGCTGGTTTCAAACTTCTGTCCTCAAGCAATCCTCCCATCTCAGCCTCCCAGAGTGCTGTGATTACAGGCATAAGCTACTGCAACTTGTCCTCATTTAAAATGTGAAGAGACAAAAGCACAGAGCATGCAAGTAACTTGCCTAAAGTCCCACAGCCAGGAAATGGGGGTGCCACCACCTCATCTGGTAATTATGAGCGTAAAGAGATGTTAGGCAGTTAGGCAGACAGGAAACGTTCCTATCCTTGCTAGCTGGGCACGGGGAATCTAGCAAGCTCTCAAATACTTACATCTGTTGCTATTATCAATTTGGGGACAAGCCATCAGAAAGATTAACAAATTAGCTGGTACCTGAGCTGACTCTTCAGATCCTGCCCTCCTGGAATGTTTATTTACCTGACGTTTTCTGGAGGGGCTGCTGCCACATCAAAATGGTGTTTGTTGTTCTGGGAAACGTGATAGATTATGCAGGGTTTGCTTTCCTCACTCTCTGGATTAATCGTCCGGTTTTTCAAACAGGATTTTCACACGCTAAGATCCCCCAGGAAGTGCACAGCTAGCAATGCCATTAAAAAGAAGGAGGAAGAGGGCCCGAAGGCTCAGTGGGTGTGGGGGTCCTTCATGGCCAGTCCCTGGTTCACACACAGCCCACCAATTTAACTCACACACATACAGTGAATTAAATTGGCTTTCTGAACCCATTTACTTTCTTTATAACTTGAAAATACGCAAGTCAGATATTGTAGAAAATGTAGACCAGTAACAGGGAACAGAAAAATGATCACCCAGCATCTCACCTTGAAATAAGCACCTTTCTCTTGCTGGGGCTCTAGTTCTGGTTTCACGAGGGGTTTGCTTTGTCTGTTTTTTCCTCTGCAGCAGGAACTGTTTCAGTAGCTCACAATGCAGCACATTGAAACAAATGACGGTCGCTCCCTGGTCACAGTGGTTACCTGAGAGACAGCCCGCAAGGTCTCTGCTTTCTACATCATGTATTGGGATTCTGTCACCAAGAGTGCTTTTTTCACTAAGCCTGAATCTCTCTTTCTCTCTTTTTGTTTTTTCAGACATAGTCTCCCTCGGTGATTGCCCTGAGAAGAGTGCCATGATGTCGTCATAGCTCACCGCTTAGGTTAAAGTGATCCTCCTGCCTCGGTCTCCCTGAGTAGCTGGGGCTACAGGCACCCACCACAACGCCTGGCTAGTTTTTCTATTTTTAGTAGAGATGGAGTCTCACTCTTGGTGAGGCTGGTCTTGAACTCTTGAGCTTAGGCGCCCCTCCACCCCGTGCCTCCTGGGCCTTCCAGAGTACTAGGATTACAGGTGTGAGTCACTGTGCCTGGCCCCTAAATCTCTTTATTTATTTATTTATTTATTTTTGAGACAGAGTCTCAAGCTGTCACCCTGGATAGAGTGCTGTGGCATCACAGCTCACAGCAACCGCCAATTCCTGGGCTCAAGCGAGTCTCCTGCCTCTGCCTTCCAAGTAGCTGGGACTACAGGCGCCTGCCACAACGCCTGGCCATTTTTTGGTTGCAGCCGTCATTGTTGTTTGGCGGGCCCGGGCTGGATTCGAACCCGCCAGCTCAGGTGTATGTGGCTGGTGTCCTAGCCGCTTAAGCAATAGGCGCTGAGCCATAAGTTTTTACTTTTGAGACAGAGTCTCAAGCTGTCGCCCTGGGTAGAGTGCTGTGGCATCATAGCTCCCAGCAAACTGTTGGACTTAAGCAATTCTCTTGCTTCAGCCTCCCAAGTAGCTGGGACCACAAGTGCCCGCCAAAATGCCTGGCTGTTTTTGTTGTTGTTGTTGCAGTTGTCATCATTGTTTAAGCTGGCCCCGGCCAGGTTCGAACCCGCCAGCCTTGGTGTATGTGGCCGGCGCCCTAACTACTGAGCTACATGCGCCACCCCCTAAAGCTCTTTAAAGTGAGAAAATACCCAATAAAGATTAATTTTTAAGTTAAAATAGGTAATGGCTACAGTTAATTCAGAGCAAATATTTAAAATGCCAATAACAGTTCCAAATCTCTCTCTTCAGGAGGCAAGTTGTCTGCACACACATATATACACTGCTCAGACATCCAGAAAGACCCATCATTAAGTGAATTCCACCCCCATGAGACAGAGTAGGCAGTCACACAGTGTCCACATGACTTCAAAACAACTTGTTAATTCAAAGGGGAAAAACAAATCTCAATCTAACCATCTAGTCCATTCAGGGGAAAATTATCAGTCAACCATTTGTCATGTTATCCAAACAAACAGTTGACCAAGCAAATCTACTTTTTAATTAGTCATGCTTACATCGCATAGACGTGGTATCAGATAAGACATTTGGTAGCCAAGTGAAAAGCTGAAGATTTAAAAAAAAGTATTTCCATTTGATCCTCTTTGGAACTCGCCCAGGGATGAGAACATGGGCTTCTGTTTATCTTAGTCCATGATTATTAGATTAAAGAAGAAATTAAGTGTCTATAGGTATAGGAATCTCTCTGTCTAAAAAAAAAAAAATGGCTGGGGCACTGCCTGTGGCTCAAGGAGTAGGGCACTGGCCCCATAAACCAGAGGTGGCGGGTTCAAACTCAGCCCCGGCCTAAAAAGCTGCAAAAAAAAAAAAAAAGGCTGAAGCCTTTTCATCAAAGTGATTAGGTACTGGCTTCCTAGTAGCAAATTATGCAAATATAATGTGCATTAAAAGAAAAAAGAAAGGGCCCAGCACAGTGGGTCACGCATAATCCCAGCACTGTGGGAAGCCGAGGCAGGTGGATTAGTAGAGCTCATGCATTTGGGACTTGCCTGAGCAAACAGCGAGACCCCCGTTTCTACTAAAAATAGAAAAACTGGGGCGGCTCCTGTGGCTCAGTGAGTAGGGTGCCGGCCCCATATGCCGGAGGTGGCGGGTTCAAACCCAGCCCTGGCCAAAAACTGTAAAAAAATAAATAAATAAATAAAATTAAATTAAAAAAAAACTGAGGCAAGAGAATTGCTTAAATTGGAGATGCTGTGAGCTATGATGCCACTGCACTCTACCCAGGGTGACAGTTTGAGACTCTGTCTCAAAAAAAAAAAAAAAAAGGTCTGGGTGCCCTTAGCTCAGTGGTTCAGGGGTGAGAGTGTTGGCCCCATGCACCAGGGCTGGCCGAACAAAAAGAGAGAGAGAGAGAGAAAAGGCTGAACAAGGAAAATCTTCCACAGTGCTAGTAGGTTCTCTTTTTGGTTCTGATTTTCCTACAGTGATCATGCAGATAATAATTACCTGTATATGAAGGGCGGGAGGGAAGGAGGGAAGAAGGAAGGAAGAAGAAGGAGGGAAAGAGAAAGAAAGAAGAAAAGAAAGAGAGAAAGAGAGAAAAGGGAAAGAAGCACAACGTGAAGCTCGGGGAGGCAGACTCAGGCCAGGGTGTTAAAGATAAAATGGGCACAAAACGCACCTGGGGCAGTGAGGCTACTGTCCTGTCTTACCTTTAACATCTTCTGCTACACTTTTTTTGTGTTAAAGAAAAAAGGGCTCTGGTGAAAAGAAAAGGCCAGGCTCCAGGGTCTCACGCCTGTAATCCCAGCATTCTAGGGGGGCAAGGCAGATGGATCACTTGAACTCAGGAGTTCAAGAGCAGCCTGAGCAAGAGTGAAACCCTCTTTCTTTCTTTTTTTTTTTGAGACAGAGCCTCAGGCTGTCACCCTGGATAGAGTGCTGTAGCATCACAGCTCACAGCAACCTCCAACTCCTGGGGTCTAGCAGGTCTCCTGCCTCTGCTTCCCAAGTAGCTGGGACTACAGGCACCTGCCACAACGCCCGGTTATTTTTTGGTTGCAGCCGCCATCATTGTTTGGTGGGCCGGGGCTGGATTCCAACTCGCCAGCTCAGGTGTATGTGGCTGGCACCTTAGCTGCTTGAGCCACAGGCGCTGAGTCGCCTGCCTGCCTGCCTACCTTCCTTCCTTCCTTTTTTTTTGAGACAGAGTCTTACTATGTCGCCCTCAGTAGAGTGCCGTGACATCACAGCTCACAGCAACCTCAAATTCTTGGGCTTAAGTGATTCTCTCGCCTCAGCCTCCCGAGTACCTGGGACTACAGGTGCCACCACAACGCCTGGCAATTTTTTTGTTGCAGTTGTCATTGTTTAGCAGGCCCTGGGCCAGGTTCAAACCCACCAGCCTCAGTGTATGTGGCCGGTGCCCTAAACCCTGAGCTATGGGCTCTGAGCTGAGAGCCTGTTTCTAAAAAAAAAAAAACAAAGCAGGGTGTTGTGGTAGGCACCTGTAGTTCCAGCTACTCAGGAAGCTGAGGCAAGAGGATTGCTTGAGCCCAAGAGTTTGAGGTTGCTGTGAGCTATGATGCCACTGCACTCTAAGAAGTGTCTCAAGACGTTGAAGACAGACTGGGTGAAGTGGCTCATGCCTATAATCCTAGCACTATGGGAGGCCAAGGCAAGTGGATTGCATGAGCTCACAAGTTCGAGACCAGCCTGAGAAAAAGCGAAATCCCACCTCTGCTATAAATAGAAAAACTGAGGCAAGAGGATCGCTTGAGCCCAAGAGTCAGAGGCTGCTATGGGCTAAGATGCCACGGCACTCTACCCATGGTGACAGCTTGAGACTCTGTCTCAAAAAGAAAAAAAGAAAAGTTGAGGACAGTACCTCTTGGCCCTCAAAGTCTAAAATATTTACCATCTGGCTCTTAACAGAAATTTGTTGACCCTTGATTTTTAGCAAATCCACCCGCCCGCCCTTGTGGCAACAATGAGCCCACTGGAATAATTCAAGATAATCTCATCTCAAAGTCAGGTGATTAGTACCTTAACTATCAATCTAGCAATCCCTCCTTGTCATGTAACATAACAGTCGCAGGGTCCCCAAGAGTGACAGAAGGGGGCAGGGGCGTCGGTATCAGAGGGAGGTGGTGTGAGACCGGCTCCCCTTCATTGCTGGCTCTGAGACAGCAGGGCCTTGGGCCCAGGTAGCCAGGTGTCATCTAAAGAAACATATTCTCTACTAGGATGAGGTTAGCAGGGACTGTCTTGTCAACACCGTGATTTTAGTGCAATGAGACCCTTTAGGACTTTTGACCTCTAAACTAGTACGATAATAAATACATTGTCTTTTAAGCCAGCTTGTGTGTGGCAATTTGTTACAATACAATACAATAGGAAACTAATGCAGCTGCTGACTCAGGAGATGGGTAAAGATACAGAGTGGACGAACCAGGAAAAACATCACAAATGAATTATTTGGTGGGATGATGGGACTCTAATTCCATTTATTCATTTAATCATTTATTCATTCAATCAACATTTAGGGTTTTACTTTGTGTGGAAATGTCAGCTGGGTTCCTCAGATCTGATGGTAAACAAGACAGGCAATTGATCTCACCCCATGCACCCCGAGATGCACCCAGTTAACCAGGCAATCACTAAAAGGTGAGGAAGTAGTCAGAGACAGAGGGGGTCGGTGTAAGGGAGGCCTGAGGGCGTGGATGGGGTTTCTTCACCCCTATCTGGCTCTTCAGAAGGAAGCAGGCAAGATGTGACCAAGGGCAGAAAATGAAGAAAAGAAAGAAGGAAAGAGAGATAGGAAAGAAGGGGAAAAGGGAGGGAGGAACTAGGAGAAAAAAAAGTCACAAAGACCTGGGTATGGGTTGCTAACATAGGTACACACCTATCCTCCTTGACCAAATAGACTTTGACCCCAGTTTTGCCTTGGGCTCCAAGGTAAGCCGTTGCCTGCCCACACTCTGTAAGCCCTGGCTTTAGGGAAAGGTGCTCACTGCAACTTTCTCACCTTCCCGTAACACGAGCTCCCTCCATGGAGAGGGTCAGACTGGGATCAGAATGCCTCGTCCCCTCCCTTAGTTAAATTTCTGATCTGCTAAAGCAGATCTGTAGAGACAGAAAGTAGATTAATTGTTGCCAGGGGTTGGGGGTGGGAAAGGGCAGGACAGGAACCAAAGAACTTTATTAGGATGATGAAAAATGTGCCAAACCTGGATTTTGGTGTTAATTGCATAACTCAGTACATTTGGCAAAAAATGATTGATCTGCACATGTAAAATGGGCACATTTTATGGTATGTTAATTATGCCTCAATAAATTTTTAAACATTTGGTTTAAAAACAAAAAATTTTCCAAACTGCTGAACCCCAAATTCGGTTTCCAAAATAGAGGAAGGAATGATCTGTGGGTTAACAGATCAATCACTCATTCATTCCGTCAGTTCATGCCACAGATATTTATTCAGCATTAACTGGGTGCCGTGCACAGTTCTAGGTAGACAAATATTTCATACTAAAAATAGACAAAAATTTTGTACAATTCTGCTCCCTTTTTATATTTACAAAGACCCTGTGACTAGGATAATCTTGCTATTTTAAGGTTCGTTGATTAAGAAACTTAATTCCACCTACTTCCTCAATCCATCTTTGCCATGTAACATAACACGTTTACAGGTTTTGGGGATTAGAACGTGCGCATCTTTTGGGGGCCACTATTCTGGGCTGCAAGGGCTATTTTGATGGCCCATGGAGAGAGCCGTGTCTCTCCACCCAGTAGGATGTGGATTCTTTACGGATATCATTCTAGTTAGTCCCGTAAGGATCTTGTAATGTGCATGTCATTATCTCTATTTGACACTGGAGGAGCCCCAGGTACAGAGAGGTAAAGTGGTTTACCCAGGATCACACAGCTCTAGGGTCTGGGTTGAGGAGTGAGCCTACATCTGCGGGGCCCCAAAGTCTGTGAGTTTCCAACCAGGCTAAGCCTGGCTAGAGCTGATGTTTGCAGAACAATCTCTTCCACTTACTGGCTAACAGAAACCTTATTTAATTCAATTGCTCAGCCATGTAGAATTCTTCATAGAGAAATGTGTAAAGGCATGGCAACTTTCCAAAGACCTGGGTTCAAGGCCCACCTCAGGGAAATAACATCAGCTGTCTGAGCCTCAGTCAGCTTCTCATGGGGACACTAAACCACGTCTCACCATCCAGGAGTATTCTGAATCATCTGTACTAGGAAAATATGTCATGTTCCTCTATGTGCCAAGACCCTATTCTAGAAATTTCTAATGTACTCTGTAAGAGTGGGATAAAATCACTCTTTCCTTATTTGAATCTTGCAGATTATTTTGCCATCAAGTTATGTTAATAATAAAAATAATGGCCGGGGGCTCACACCTGTAATCCTGGCACTCTGGGAGGCCGAGGTGGATAGACGGCTTGAGCTCAGGAGTTCCAGACCAGCCTGGGCAAGAATGAGACCCTGTCTCTACTAATAGGAAAGCTAGCTGGGTGTTTTGGCAGGCTCCTGTAGTTCCGCCTACTTGGGAGGCTGAGGCAAGAGGATTGCTCAAGCCTAAGAGTTTGAGGTTGCTGTGAGCTATGATGCCACAGCACTTACCCAGGGTAACAGAGGTTCTCAAAATAAATAAATAAATAACAATAATAAAAATAACGGCCAAAGTTACCATGGGTTTACCTTGTGCCAGGTACTGATTTATTAGCTTTGTGAATGTAGACAATTCTTTATGACAAATTTATTATAACAGCCAGACTTCGAAAGAAACTTCAGAAGCTTCCATTCCTCCTATTCCAGTGCGCATGCGCCCTTAATGAAACCCCAAATTAAGACCCAAATAGCTGGTGATGATAAGACGAACCCGCAGCCTCACTGTGGGGCGAGAGGCTCTGAGCAGGACACTAATTCTTCTCATTTCCCTTCCCCAGAGTTGAGCCTTTGATCTCCCAGCTCCTCCCTGATGACAGGCTGCCTTGGAGCCGTCAGCACTTGCTGAAGTTTCTGTCTCCTTGAGTATGACGGTGAGCAGACATTCAGAGTCTCCTTGGTCCTGATCAGATTTTATGAGCATTGAACTGTGAGTTCTGAAGCAGATGGATCCGCCTTTTTGAAGTAAAAGCTGTCTCTGCTGTGTACTCACCGCAAAAGGGAACGGGGAACCAGGAATGTTGATGCCTGAGTGTTTTTCTCTGGGGATTGACTCTTGCCTATAACTTAGGAACTTGCTCCCGGGGTGGGTCATTACTTGGACTCACCATTTGGCACGTGTTGTTTCTCCGAATGAATTTTATGGCCAGAAAACACCCCCCAAATAACAATCGAATTCCAGAAGTTTTGGGAACTTGATAACTTAAGTGGCGATAAAAGGAGAAAGACTGAGATTTGCACCCTAATAGTTTTCCCATAATTTGGGGAAAACCACCCCGATCTTTTAGGCCAGCCTCTACATTTAGTGGGGGTGGAGGGCAGAGCCAGCATGAAATGCTACTAACTCAAAGACTCTTAGAAAATGGGTTCCGTCTGACGATCCATCCGTCTGTCTATCCATCATGTACCTAAGAAAATATGACTTTAATTGACAACAGTCTGCTCCAAATAGGAAGAATATATATTCAGTCTAAAAAAATTGGAAGCAATGCTTTTCAATATGAAAAGGGTACCTGGCTTTAGGTGTAGCAACTTTATACCTATCATTTAAGCCAACAAAAATGGAAATGTGTAAAAATAGATGTACAGGACACTCATTACTGAATGGATTGTGTTAGAAAGAATGGTGGGTGGTGCCTGTGCCTCAAGGAGTAGGGTGCCAGCCCCATATACTGGAGGTGGTGGGTTCAAACCCCGCCCCAGCCAAAAACTGCAAAAAAATAAATAAATAAAGATGTAGAAAGAATGGAAACTGCTTATCCATTAACAGGGCAGTCATTAATTGCTTTTTGGAATTTTTATTGGTTGATGTTAAGGATTAAATGGTGATGCTCAGACAGTCTAGAACCAAGGCTGGGCTCACAGTGAGGTCTCAATAATCTTTGTCATTATTATTATTATTACAGCCAAATATTAGAAATCAATATATTTTTTAAAAGAATGAAGTTGACCTATGTGGACCAAAATGTTCGTGTTTACGGTTCAGTAAAAAATTTAAAAAACAACAAGTGACCATATATTGCGTATAGCTGATCACATTTGTACCTTTCCACCCAGGATGTGCCTTGTATTTACTATTTGGGTTCATTTGTGTATAGAACGTTTAAGGAATGAAACACAGGAATTGATGGTTTGCAAGTATTTCTGTCTAGACTCCAGAGAATCAATGTTAAAACACAGCGATCTGTCTGTGTTCTTTTAAAGGCATCTGTCGCCTACCAACAATCCTAATTTATGGTTTACCAGGATGGAACAATTTGAGTCACAACTCTCTAATATGGCCTTGTTTGCAACTAGTGGGTATAATTAATCCATGATTTGCACTAGTGAATAAAATGCGCTAATAATAAGTTTCAGGAAAAGAGCCATGTGGTTCTACTGGCTAAAACCCACCAATTTTGAAAAGGATTGATATTGACAAAACTTTGTAAAATGATACTTTTTGGAATAAAAAGCTCTGCAACTTTCAGACTTCACTTTAAATTATCTTCTGTGTCAAATCCCAGTACAAATTAAAGAAAATATTTTGGCAGAAGACAGCGTGAGAAGGATTCAAAGTCGATATTAGGCAATTAATTGCTTAAATGCCTGATTTTATATAAGTCACACAATTGCAAAAATGAGTGGAGACTTATGTTTGATATCTGCTATCCATGCTTTTGCCAGGCAAGCTCATACTTGCTGGAACATTCAGCCATGCTTATTAGATATTCTTTAATTGTGTAAAATCTGGATCATTTTATACATATCACTGTCTCTGGGTCTTTACGGAGCGGTTAACATGTCTCCATAGAACGTCCTTTCCCTGAGCAAATTCTGCTGTTTTTCTGAAATGTCTCCTGAAAGTTGTTCGTTGTAAAGTTATCATCTTTAATGAAAAAATGCCTGCTGAGGGGACTACTGAGCCATTTGGTTCCCTCCTGTCAGGGGAGGAAAAGAATAACATTGAAAAAGGCTGAAGGTTTTTATTATCACATCGTAAATGAGCAAATGGCATCTGTCAATACAAAGAGACTCAGAGGGGCTTGAAAAGGGAGCTGGGGGCAGGGGGAGGCTGTCGAGTGACAACATGGATTTTTATTAACCCCCTGGTCCCACATCGCTTTCCCTATTTTATTTTGCCTCATTCACTTTGCAACATAATAATGCTATAAAAACACTCAAACAGGAAGCTGATAACCATTAAAACCCGCAGGACCGCCCGGTTACTGAGCAACAGCCGAGAGTCTGAATCACAGACCGTCTCGAGGGTTCCGCACGTAAGTTTGCCAACGCAGATGTATTTGCACACACATCCCCCTGCCTGCTTTGGGTCTTTTTTAGAGGATATTTCTTTCCAAGAATAACAGCGTCTGTTTGCCTAAGCGTTAATTCTCACAGAGTTTTCATATTTGGGCCATAAACATCTTTCACGACACTGGTAAAATGGCCAAGGTGTTTATGGGCTGCAAGAAATGTTTATGCCAAATGCAGGAGAACCTCGTGGAACCGTTCTCATCAGACCTGGAATGAGTGGCCCTGGTGTGTGTGTGGGGAAGGGGGGAGCCAGGAAGGGCCCCCTCCCCGGAATGATTTTTCTGGAAGTTGTTAAGGTGGATGTCTCATAAACATGTTTTGTAAATGTTAACAGGGATGCAGGCCCAAGCAGGTGCGGGGCGACTGGAGGATGGACCATGGGGTGGGGGGCACCCGCCCTGAGGGGCAGCAGTCACTTTTCTTTGTGCCCAGGGCAGGGCATCGAGCAGGCTGGGAAATGCCAAGGCTCACGCTCTGAAATTCTGACGGTCGGGGCCCACCGTGTCTTCAAGATTTAAAGCCTAGACATAAATTGGGTTACTACTTCCACGAGAAGTCAACAGCTACGGCACAGATGTTTCATCGCAAGGACATTCACACATGGTAGATCTAAATGTGTGCTGACGTGAAAAGATTTCTACTATTTTTTTTAAAAAGCAAATTTTACCCAGACACATGGGACATGTGTGTTGTCCCAGCTATTATACTTGGGAGGCTGAGGTGGGAGGATCACATGAGCTCAGAAGTTCAAGACCAGCCTGGGCAACAAAGTGAGACCCTGTTACTAAAAAAAAAAAAAAAAGAAAAGAAAAGAAAGAAAAGAAAGAAAGAAAAAGGAGAATTTAAAAAACTACACAGCTTAGAAAATCTTTCATTGTTGTGGTTTAATAAAATAGCATCTACACAGAGAAAATCACCTAGGGAAATATCTTAGACAATACAATGGATTTGGATGTTCTGTACTTTATATTTCTGTATTAATTCTTTTTTTTTTTTTTTTTGGTAGAGACAGAGTCTCACTTTCGCGCCCTTGGTAGAGTGCCGTGGCATCACACTGCTCACAGCAACCTCCAACTCCTGGGCTTAGGCGATTCTCTTGCCTCAGCCTCCCGAGTAGTTGGGACTACAGGTGCCCGCCACAACGTCCGGCTATTTTTCTGTTTTGCACTTTGACTGAGGCCGGGTTTGAACCTGCCACCTTTGGCATATGGGGCCGGCACCCTACTTGATGAGCCACAGGCGCCGCTCATTAATTTTTTTTTATTGTTTGGGATTCATTGAGGATACAAAGAATTGGGTTATACTGATTGCATTTGTTAAAGTCCCTCTTATAATTGTGTCCTGCCCCCAAGAGGTGTGCTATACACCGTGACTCCGCCTCCCTCTCTGTCCTCCCCTCTCCTGGCTCACTCATTCCTCTACCCCCCACCTTGTATTAGCTCCTCTACCTCCTTCATATTCAAATTGAGTACAAAAAATATGGACTGCTTCATGCATTTGCGTGTCATACTTGTGCAGGGGTCACGCTAATCATCTCTCGATCATTCCAATTTTAGTATATGTGCTGCTCAAGCAAGCACTGTATTAATTCTCTTTTCCTTTTTTTTTTTATTTCTTCTTTTTTGAGACAGAGTCTGACTCTGTTGCCCTGGGTAGAGGGATGTAGAATCAGCCTAGCTCACAGCAAGCTCACATTCTTGGGCTCAAGAGATTCTCTTGTCTCAGCCTCCCAAGTAGCTGGGAAATACAGGTGCCCGTCACATTTGGCTAATTTTTCTATTTTTAGTAGAGATAGGTCTCACTCTTGCTCAGACTGCTCTGGAACTCCTGAGCTCGAGTGATCCTCTCACATTGGCCTCCCAGGGTGCCCGGACTATAGAGGCGAGCCCCCCACCCCCACCCCCGTGCCCAGTAATTGCTTTTCTCTTTAAAGGTCATATGGAAATAAAATGCCAAGTGTGTGTAAAAACTGAGTAAGATCTGTAGTCTTGTTCGGAGCCAATGTTGATTTCCTGGTTTTGATAATGTCATCGTGAGGGCAGATGAGTGATCTTACTATGCTATTTCGGTCTAGCATAGATCTTACTATGCTCTTTTGCCTGCCTACCTACCTTCCTTCCTTTCTTTTTTTTTTTTTTTCTTTCTTTCTTTTAATTTAAGGAGGTTTATTCTGAGCCCAGTGTATGTGGCCAACCTGAAGCAGATGGCCCCACAAGGTCCTGAGAAACTGTGCTCATGGTAACCTATTTTCACCTATCTTACAATGTACAATTGCTTCAAGACAAACCGTTAAAAAAGCACATCGATGGCTCGGCGAATGTGGCTCAGCGGGCTAAGGCGCCAGCCACGTAGACCTGAGCTGGCGGGTTCGAATCCAGCCCGGGCCCACCCAACAACAATGGTGGCTGCAACCAAAAAATAGCCAGGTGTTGTGGCGGGCACCTGTAATCCCAGCTACTTGGAAGGCAGAGGCAGGAGACTTGCTTGAG
>CAUYRH010059364.1:0-40298 GCA_963574655.1 Perodicticus potto
AACAATGACGGCTACAATCAAAAAATGGCCAGGTGTTGTGGTGGGCGCCTATGTTCCCAGCTACTTGGGAGGCTGAGGCAGGAGAATCGCTTGAGCCCAGGAATTGGAGGTTGCTGTGAGCTGTGATGCCACAGCACTCTATCCAGGGTGAGACCTTGAGGCTCTGCCTCAAAAAAAAAAAAGAAAGAAAGAAAGAAAGAAAATTAATACACATGAAGCAACTGGAGAACAATTGGTATGGACAGTGTAATGTTCAGAGACTCATATACTATCTTAGAGTTAGAAGAAACTGATAGCATTTGGAGAGAAGTTACATAGCTACACAAGATGATTTTTGGCAAAATGGGTTTTGATTGGAGCATAAAGGAGTAGTCAAAGGATACGGCAGGATAACATGGGATTGAGTGCCTTATGTGGAAAGAACGAGTAAAATATAGATGAAGTGAGACAAGAAGCAAGCACTTCCCAGGTATAATTGGGACAATACCTTTGAAATGCTTTGAATGAGCATATTTCCCCTTCTTGCTAATTCTTATTTGGTTCCCCTAGTCATTTTTTCTTTAATTCTAGCTATGAGAGTGGAGTACAAAAGAAGGAGGATAAGACATATGAGAAGGGCCTTCTAGACAGAAATGGTTGCTGAACATCCTTCTGATCCCAGAAGAGAGAGGAAAAAGAAAGTATAGCAAGACTTGTTATATGAGTATCCTGGTTTCCTACCCTCCTGCCTCCATCTCTAAAGTAAGTAAGTGCTGGTTGAAACATCCCGATAGGCTGGGCGCGGTGGCTCACACCTGTAATCCTAGCACTCTGGGAGGCTGAAGCGGGTGGATTGCCTAAGCTCAGGAGTTTGAGACCAGCCTGAGCAAGAGTGAGACCCCATCTCTAAAAATAGCCAGGGGTGGCACCTGTGGCTCAGTGGATAGGGCACCGGCCCCATATACCAAGAGTGGTGGGTTCGAACCCAGCCCCCGCCAAACTGCAACCAAAAATAGCCAGGCGTTGTGGCAGGTGCCTGTAGTTCCACCTACTCGGGAGGCTGAGGCAAGAGAATCGCCTAAGCTGAAGAGTTGGAGGTTGCTGTGAGCTGTGACGCCACAGCACTCTACCGAGGGTGACAAAGTGAGATGCTGTCTCAAAATAAATAAAATAAAATAAAATAAAATAAAAATATCCAGGCATTGTGGTGGGTGCCTGTAGTCACATATACTTGGGAGGCTGAGGCAAGAGAATCGCTTGAGCCCAAGAGCTTGAGGTTGCTGTGAGCTGTGAGGCACTGTACTCAGGGTGCCAGAGTGAGACTCTGTCTAAAAAACAAAAAAAGAAAGAAAGTAACATCCAGATAGACTTAGTTAACTCCCAATTCAGAGGCTTTCTTCTCAATTCTCAGGGGAAAGTCTGGGAATACCATAAATCTCTCATAGAAACTCCATATTCAACATGGCACCAGCACATGGCCACCCATAAGGTAGATTAGAAATTGCTAAGCATATGAGGATCTAAAATACCACCACAGTTACCTACTGCCTGCATGTGGCATGTAATCGCATCAGAAGTTCCTTCATAACCAGCACAACATGAAAGTACTGAACTATCCAGTAGACCAACAGAGGTCTGGGGCCAGGGAGGGACAATGGACTTCAGCAAAGAAGGATTCATGATGAGTTTCAGAGAACAAGGTGGGCAACTTGAACCTCAGCAGAGACCAACATTGGGACATAGCAGGACCAGACCAGACCATAGAACATCCAAGGCCAGACAGGAGCCAGAGGTCCGTGCTCCAGTCCCTGTGAGGATACACAAGCTACCCTAACACTCAGAAGGCATCTTAGAAAAAAGGCAGGGAGTGAGAAAGTCTTGAGAGTGGAGAAACAGCCTGAACAGGGATGAAGTGGCCAAAGGCCCACAGTTACCTAAGGTTACACAGTTAACTAGAGGTAGAGCCCCAGTGCCTGTGCCCTTGATCACTACACTACACCTGCACAGGCATTGAGCAGGGTGAATTTGTGGGGGCATGGGAAGCTGCCCAGAGGATTGTGTATTAGAAACCATAGATATTAGGATGCTATTATGGATTCTGAGCCAGAAACTTACATAGAGGTTAAGGAAGACCAGTCTGGCTGGGTGCAGTGGCTCATGCCTATAATCCTAACACTCTGGGAAACTAACGCAGGTGAATTGCTTTAGCTCAGGAACGCAGGTGAATTGCTTTAGCTCAGGTGTTCAAAACCAGCTTGAACAAGAGCAAGACCCTGTCTCTACTAAAAATAGAAAAATTAGCCAGGCATTGTGGTGGGTGCCTGTAGTGCCACCTACTTGGGAGGCTGAGGCAGGATCGCTTGAACCCAGGAATTTGAAGTTGGTATGAGCTACGATGATGCCATGGCACTCTAGCCTGGGCAGGAGAGTGAGACTCTGTGAAAAGAAAAAAAAAATCTGACAAGCCCTTCAGGGTAGGATGAAAAGAAGAGAGTCTGAAATTAAGAAAAAATTAAACAGCAACATCTGTAACCCAGACCAAAAATGGTAAGTCTTAAAATAGAGCAATTGCAATAAAAATAGACAGGAGGAGCACATCCTAAGAATAATAAAATTAACAGCAGAACTGCATCAAGCACTTACTATATGTCATCACTGAGCTGAACATCATCTCATTTAGTTATCACAGCAACTACTATTTTTCAGTTATTGTTTTGTTATTTTTGCCATTTTATAAATGAGAAAGTGGAAGCACAAGGGGGTTAAGTGATGGGCTCAGGGTCGCATGGATGTAAAGGGTAATGCCAGGCATCAAACCCAGGATGTCTGGTGATGGAGCACAGGATCTTAACCAGTCTGCTTGATCATGATACAACAACAGCAGCAACTGGCTCCTGACTACAGGGAAAAGGAGGTGAAAGAATAAGGGATCACTTCAAGATCTCCAATAACCCACTGACAAAAATGGGTAGTTGGTGGCTCATGCCTATAATCCTAGCACTCTGGGAGGCAAAGGCAGGTGGATTGCCTGAGCTCACGGGTTTGAGACCAGCCTGAGAAAGAGTGAGACCTCATCTCTAAAAATAGCCAGGTGTTGTGGTGGGTGCCTGTAGTCCCAGCTACTTGGGAGGCTGAGGCAAGAGAATCGCTTAAGGCCAAGAGTATGGAGTTGCCGTGAGCTGCAACGTCACAGCACTCTACTGAGCGGGACAAAGTGAGAGTCTGTCTCAAAAAAAAAAAAAATGGATAGTTGGGAGGGAAAGGTAGTTTAACAGGAAATGAATGCACAGAAAATGAATTTAGTTGGCCCGGCACCTGTAGCTCAGTGGTTACGATGCCAGCCACATACACTGAAGCTGGCAGGTTCAAACCTGGCCCGGTCCAGCTAAACAAAAATGACAACTGCACCAAAAAAATAGCTGGGCATTGTGGTGGGTGACTATAGCCCCAACTACTTGGGAGACTGAGGCAAGAGAAACACTTAAGCCCAAGAGTTTGAGGTTGCTGTGATCTGTGACACCACAGCACTCTACTGAGGGTGATATAGTGAGACTCTCTCTCCAAAAACAATAATAACAATAATAATAATAATAAAGAAGATGAATTTAGCTTGGGATATGCTGAATATCTCAACGTAGCATGTACATCAATTTCCTGATGGGATGTAATGGGACACAGATGACATTGTCTTTTAAGGTCTAATCTATAAATTTAAGTCTTTAGCTAATGCAGAGGCAATAGTAAAGCCAAACTTCAAATTTAAGCACATATATTGTTTTATTTTTATTTTTATTTTTTGAGACAGAGTCTCACTATGTCACCCTCAGTAGAATGCTGTGGCATCACAGTTCACAGCGACCTCAAATTCTTGGGCTCAAGTGATTCTCTTACCTTAGCCTCCAGAGTAGCTGGGACTACAGGCGTCCACCACAACACCCGGTGATTTTTTGGTTGCAGTTGTCATTGTTGTTTAGCAGGCCCGGGTTGGGCTCAAACCCTCCAGCCTCAGTGTATGTGGCTAGCACCCTACTCACTGAGCTACAGGCACCAAGCCAAGACATACATTCTTTTTCACTTGAATCTTCTGTATTGCATTTATATTATGATAACAAATAAGAAAAAACTAACATTTTCTCTCTATCACATTCAGGACATTCACTCAGTCAGGGGATAGGTGAATTTAGAAATCCAGAGCAGAACAAAAATTATCATCATTGTCCTTCATACAGCTTTTGTGATAACTTGAGTCCTTTGCGAGGGTCAGTTATTTCTAGATGGTGGACCCAGCCTTGTGGGTTACTCAACAAACACCATCACCCTTCCTTCCTTATTTATCTTATTAAATAAGGTGTCAACAAGCCCATAGTCCTGCTTTATTCACTACCAAGAAACCTGAGTCATTTGCTGAGGTAATCACCACAGGTAACCACCTTTGGACATGCAGTGAACTATCTGGAAATGGAATGAGGCAATGTGTATGAGTATGAAGTACATTACCAATGGGTCAACCTCTGTAGTCCTAGTCAAAGTCCCCTTCAGCAAAAACAAGGAAGGCCAAGCTAAGAGAAGGGCAGGAATGTGATTTTTAAATAGTCATAACAATTTCTATTCATTGAGAATGGACTCTGTGCCCCGAATGGGGTCAAATGCTTTTATGTATTATCTCCTATAATCCTCACAACCCTGTAAAGAGGTATTATTATCATGTCCTCTTTGAAGACACAGAAACTGAGGATGACGAGGAGAAGGGATGTAATTTGTTCATGGATGCAGACTAATCAAGACAGGATTCAAACTCGGAATTGAGAATCCCGTCATAATCCCGTGTCGAGGTAGCTCGGAGACTTGGACTAAACCCAGACCTATTACACTAATCTTCCTTGTAAGAAGAACCACCACCACATCTGACATCTACAGCAGAGTCAAGCTGGCACTTGCAGGAAATCCCTCTGAGAATGTGTTGCTGGTCAGACTGGCCATGCAGGCAGCATCGCCTCTGCCCCTGAAACGCCTGAACTCCCTTGTCTGCATTCTCCATGCAGCTACCTGAAACCCATTTCTATTTCTGTTGACTTTGGGAACTAAACCTTACATAACCCTTTATTGCCTCTACTTCTTTTACAGGTCCATGATTTCATGCCATGCTGAAATCAAATAATTTAGGCATGGGTTTCCGTCACAGCAGTTAAACACAAGCTATTAAGGGGAACTATTGTCTTTCTGTCCAGAACTTCCAACCAAGCATGAAAGTATGATAGTAATGTGTGGTATTTCCCAGGGTTGTTGTAGTGCAGGCCCATCCCAGGTGCCCAGTCCTTATCTCAACTTGAAAATTACCTGAGATGATGATTTTGGGACTACTGCTGGAGAGTGAGTTACCCTGTAAGTCATTCTCTCATCTGGAAATTTTGCTACTGTTCTACACTCCTTTTAGTTTTTTATTTCTATCTATGACCTTGTTTGCTAAAGATTAGAAGTTCAGAATGGGTAGGAACTTTCAGAACCTAGGATAACCACCCACACAAAAGAACTAATGTCCGTCCTGCTATTTGACCCCTCTGGAAGACATCTTCTTTGCCCCTCCTCAAGCCACAGGAAAGCGTCATTTTCAAGAGGATTGCGTGACTCTCTCTGGCTTAGGGTTAAGTGGAAATAGCTACTGTTTTGAACCTTTGAGCACTGGAATTACTTAATGGTTATCCTCAGCACCTCACCCACCTCAGCCTTAAAATAGTGCCAAACCATAGGAAATACAAGAACATCTCATCTCATTCTTTTTTTCTTTTCTTTTCTTTTTCTTTCCTTTCTTTTTTTTTTTCAAGACAGAGTCTCACTTTGTTACTCTTGGTTGAGTGCCGTAGAGTCAAAGCAATCCTCTTGCCTCGGTTTTTTTTTTTTTTTTTTTTTTCAGTAGAGGCAGGGTCCCACTCTTGCTCAGGCTGGTCTCAAACTCATGTGCTTTTCCTCCTCAAGTGATACACCTGCCTCGGCCTCCCAGAGTGCTCATCTTATTCTTCTTCTTTTCTTTTTTTGAGACAGAGTCTCACTATGTCACCCTTGGTAGAGTGCTATGGTGTCACAGCTTACAGAAACCTCAGACTCTTGGGCTTAAGCGATCCTCTTGCCTTAGCCTCCCAAGTAGCTGGGACTACAGGTGCCTGCCACAATGCCCAACTATTTTTTTTTTTTTTTAGTTTCTGGCCAGAGCTAGGTTTGAACCCTCCACCTCTGGCATATGGGGCCAGTGCCCTACTCCTTTGACCACGGATGCCACCCCGAGCTATTTTTTGGTTGCAGTTGTCATTGTTGTTTGGCAGGCCCTGGCTGGGTTTGAACCCACCAACTCTGATGTATGTGGCTGGCGCCCTAACCGCTAAGCTACAAGCGCTGAGCCTGCTCATCTTATTCTTAAAACTGCCCAGATGTTCCCTTAAAAAATAATAAGGCTTCCCCTCTCTTTGATGGAAATCCTGACTTTGCCTTCACAGAAGCTTTGTTTCATAGATTCATTTGTAGTTGATAGTGGGGTCATAAAGGATGGGTTGGGGAAAGGATGGAGGCTCACGAGAAGGTGATCAAGACTGTCTATGAAAGTAAGGAAGCTCTTCCCTGACCCCCAAACCAACACCTCTCAGGAAATGAAGCCATCTATCTAATTAAGGGCTTCTGGTGAAAGTGTTGAAACATTGGCTTAGCCACGTAGCCATGTTAAATAATTCCAGCCTGGCCCCTTGCCTAGATGTAAGGTTTCATCAGTCAATGTTGAAGAAACAGCCACACCCTACCTTAATGATTTTTGTCCAAAGTCTGTTCTAACCAACATAAATCCATGCCTGAATAATTGTTAACAACACCATTGACTGACACAGCATGTTCTTAACCTGATTTCCTATCAGATTCTGAATAAACTTTCCATCGTCAATACTGATTGCTCTTCCTCCGGTTTTAAAAGTTGTTCAGGGAGTTGCTTGGGTTCATTCCACATGTGAGCTGGACCTTTCCCAAACAACACGTAGGGAATTGTTAAGCACAGGTGGAGTCCTAGGGCTTGTGACAGTGATTTAGGAGCCTTGGAACCATGGAATGCAAAGCCGGGAAGGGGATTTCCTATCCCTTTGCTTGAGAGAACAGAGTGGGCTTTGGGCGATGGCCAAAACCTCGTCACCGAAACTCACTATGGAATGTACTTAGTCTGAGAATGTCCAGCAACCAGAGAGAAGATCAGAGTGCCATCTTTTCTTCACAGAAGTCACCTGGGGTATAGAAAGAGAGCACATTTTAGAGCCTGGACTCACCACTGGGTGACCTGAGGGAAATCATATAGTCTCACCGGGACACACTTTTCTCATCTTAAAATGAATTTGGTAGTATTACCTACCTCACAAAGTGCTCATGAGGGTTGAATGAAGCAAGTATCTTGCATGGTGCTTGCCAAGTAGGGCACATAGGACACAAGTGCTGGTTCCATCTCTTATTCTGTTTCCATAGGTTCACATTAATCCCGGAACATCTGAGAATTACCATCCTTAGACCTGGGTGAGTAAGTCCTGTACCTCAGAGGGCTCTGCACTTCCTCAAAGTTTTCTAAAACCCTTACCAGGAGGGCTGATAGCACAGTCTGGCCTGAACTTTGTCCTGCGTAGACCTCAATTCATGTTTCACTGTTTGGGGGCACTCTGATTCTCAACCCCTCTTCCCCAAGCTCCTACATGTGGAGTTGACCAGACACCCTGTAGGGCTATAGGACTCACATTTGTGGGGTTGTCTCTAGACTATGATCAGGACCAGGTTCCAGGAGGGCAGCCTGGTGAGCAGATCATGGTCAACATGATATTTCTTTGAGAGATCTTGAAATACTGAGCCAGCAAGATTGGTGCCAACAGGTTTGGTGGATTCTCATCTCCCTGATCTTCACATGAGCTTCAGACTGCCATTGTCTCATTTCCTCATAGCTTAACTTCTCCCTCTCCATGATCTCTTCTGGCATAAGTTTACCCCACTGCATCAGGATGTCCAGAAAGTTAGGTTTCTACTTTCTCTCTATCCATCAGCTTCCTCCTGCCTTCACTTTTCTCCCAAATTCAGTTTAGAACTAATGGTCCATCATTTTAGTTACTCTCTCAAAACAGTTCTAGATTTCTGCCCATCAGCACTTTCGTATCAGTCTTTTGATAAAACTCCAACCCCTGGTGAAATCAACTCCCATGTTTCTCCAGGACCACACCCTGAGATGAGCACCACTGGAGAACAAAGGGCACACAACGGGGCAGATCCCTGTGGTAGAGATAACCAGCTTTTTACTCTAATAGAGACTCTTTAATAATAGAACCTTAAGGTCTAGTTGGACACACTGCTGCTAGGGATAAAAGGCTGCATTTTCCAGCTGCCCTTATACGCTGGTGTGGTTATGTGACTAAGGTCCAATAAATGAGGGAGACTATTGAGGGTTGCTGTAGGGAAGCTTAAAGATAGAGTTGACTCAGTGGAAGATCCCTCTTTTTCTGCCCTCTGAGAAGCTCCTGTGACCATATCCGACCATGATGGAACTTTGAGATGAAGGCATGAGTCAAGAGGCTGAAGGGAAAAGCAATAGTTTTGATCGCTGATGTAATCACATGCCAGCCTTATCTCCAAAAATTTTATGTGAAAGAAAAATAAACTTTGAGCTTATTTAAGCCACTATGAGTGGCTGGGCACCCATTACTCAGTGGTTAGGGCTCTGGCCACATACACCAGGGCTGGCGGGTTCAAACCTGGCCTGGGTTTGCTAAACAACAATGACAACTACAACAAAAATATAGCCAGGCATTTTGGCAGGCGCCTGTAGTCCCAGCTACTTGGGAGGCTGAGGGAAGAGAATCGCTTAAGCCCCAGAGTTTGAAGTCGCTATGAGTTGTGACTCCACAGCACTCGACCAAGGGTGACATAGTGAGATCCTGTCTCAAAAAGAATAAAATAGGCTCAGTGCTCATAGCTCAGTGAGTAGAGCACCAACCACATACACCAAAGCTGGTGGGTTCAAGCCTGGCTGGGGCCTGCCAAACAACTGCAACCAAAAAATAGCCGGGTGTTGTGGTGGGTTTGTAGTCCCAGCTACTCGGGAGGCTGAGGCAGAAAGATCACTTGAACCCAAGAGTTTGAAGTTGCTGTGAGCTAGGTTGATGCCATGGCACTCTAACCTGGGCAACAGAGTGAGACTGTCTCAAAACAAAACAAAACAAACAAATAACCCCCCCCCAAAAAAAACCCAGAAAATTAGTTTAATCCAAATAAAGCCAACTTGCTCTTTTAGGTTAGAATTTTAAACGATGCGGGACCTGTCCCGGAAATGGCCTGGATTGAGGTAATGGGGTTTATAGTTAATGTTATGGCTACACATCTTATCTGCCATCATCATCTCTTTGAAAGAATCACCAAAGTGTGAGAAACTCTGCAGGTCTTTTCTTCCATAAAGGGAGAGATACAGATCTACTTGGATATTTGGAAAAGAAAAGAAGAGGGGAAAAAAACTGAAATCTCATTCACAGACAGTTGAAACAAAGGTGGATAACATTTAAATATTATTGAATGTTTTTAGTAGAAAATAAAGGGACAATAAAAAAATCCCCTGAAACTCGCCTCTGCCTCTTAGTGTCCCGACACTCTCCCTTCCACCATAATTTTAAAAAGAGTGAAAATGAAGTCTGGCAAAAGCCAAGGAAGTTAATCCTCATTCCATTTCCTTCTCTCCAATGCAGTCCTTGACTCTGTCCAATATCTCTTCCTCTGCTGCCATCATGCTTTCAAAATCTCTCTCACTAAGGCACCAAGAGTCTCCAAACCACAAGCTGATGAATGCTTTTCAGACTTTGTGTTACTTAATTGCTTGGCAGCTCTTCATACCGATATGCACACCCTGTTTCTTGAAATACTGTCTTTCTTTAGCTTCTTGGGACAATCAACCCCCAGTTTTCCTCATAGTGTTGTGGCCACTGTTCAGCCTCCACTGCTTGCTTATCCTCCTCTACCCAACCTTTATATGCTGGAGTTTCCCCAGGAGCCATTGCAGGTTCTCATCTCTTCTCACCTATAACCTCTCCTCTGGTGCCCTAACCCAAACCCTTGGCTCCCAAGACTATTTATGTCTCTAATTCAGACCTTTCCTCTAAGCTCCAGATTCGCTTGTTCAACAGCCTAATCAACCTCTGTCCTATGTGTCTTATGTGTCTGTCAAACTCAATCGCATCCTAAACCTGGCCCATGATTTGACTCCTCTACTCCCCAGACTTGGTCCTCACCCAGGGTTCCCTATTTCAGAGGAAAGCATTGCCCAGAGCATGGAGTCAGGGACCCTAGGACTCACAACTTCTTCTTCCTCACTCCATATATTCAATTAATCACTTTGGCTTGTCAATTTTATCTTCTGATGCCTCTAGAATCTTTCACTGAGAACATCTGTAATCCCACTATCCTGGCCCAGGTCTCCATTCTTTCTTTTTTTTTTTTTTAATTTTTTAATTTCTTTTTTCTTCTTCCATTATTTCTTATCTTCAAAAAACTCCCAGTAGTCTCTTCCCTATGTAAAGAAAGAATGAGAATATTTTTGTCCAGACAAGCTCAGGGGGTTGTTGATATAATTAAGCATTAAATTCTATCTCAGGTAGGGCAAAACTCCTCTATTACTCTTCCTCCACCATTTTTAAGGGGCAGAAGAAAATCTTAGGAAAAAAGTGCAGATTGAAAGACCAAGCATGGCTACTTTTCGTGGACATTTACATCCTTCCCCCCCCCCTTTTTTTCTTTCTTTTTTTGAATCAGAGTCTCACTCTGTTGCCCTGGGTAGAGTGCCATGGCGTCAAAGCTGACAGCAACCTTAAACTCTTGGGCTTGAGCAATCCTTTTGCCTCAGCCTTTTGAGTAGCTGTGACTATAGGCACCCACCACAATGCCAGTCACTTTTTCTATTTTTAGTAGAGATGGGGTCTCGCCTTTGCTCAGTCTGGTCTTGAACTCCAGAGTTCAAGTGATCCTCCTGCCTTTGCTTTCCAGAGTGCTAAGATTACAGGCATGAACCACTGGACCAGGCCTTTTCAATTTTTTTTATGAGGGAGGATTGTTATGTTGCCTTTGCTATGGAGTGCAGACTATTTAGAGGTGCAATCATAGCTCACTGTAGCCTCCAACTCCTGGGCTCAAGGGATCCGCCTGCCTCAGCCTCCCACGTAGCTGGGAATGAAGGTGCCCACCACCACACCTGAACCTAACTAAATACCGTATTTAGTTATTAAAACAAATGTGATGGTCTGCTGTGGTCTAAGCTGAGGTCAGACAGGCAGGTGAGGATGAATGTGGCTCACCACCAGGAAAGGACCCTCTGGATAGGAACCCACAAATCAACAGCAAGGGCTCAGGAGCTGATCCTAGGTGCAGGGTGTAACTGAGCTCATCAACCCCTCCTTCCTCGCCCTTCTGGCTATATAACTGAAGGCCCCTGTCATCCTCCCAAGCTTGTGGAGTTGTTCAAGAACATCTAGCCTGCAGAGCCTGTCAACCCATCCTTGAGGAGTACCGCTGAGTTTTCCTTCTTTAAGCAGGTACCAACTGGTACAAAAGCAGGACCAAGTTGTGGACAAAAGTAAGCAACCCTTGGGATTCTCTGGGACTTCTGGGAAGGATGCTCCAGTAAATACTCAACTTCAGCTAATTTCATAGGGGAAGGATTGGTGGGGTTGTAATCCCGATATCCTAGAAAATTGGCTTTATTTTGTACATGGCTTAGCCTGTTCACATGTCATCTGAGTGAAACATATAATAGAAAACAGGGAAGGCAAATTATGTAAGTGACTATTTAGAGTCTGATAAGTGTTGGGGAGAATTGTAGTATTCCAGGAGAGTAAGCATGGGGAGGGACCTCCAGCAGCTGGGGAAAGCTGTGAGGAAGAGACATCTCGGCTGAGTCTGATGAGAGGGTAGGGAAAATGGCCAGGAAAAGAAACGGCTTGGGGAAAGACTTTAATTTGGGAATTTTGTAATTAGGCGAGAAAAACAAAAGATCATCAGCAAGCTAGTGAGAGGGAGAGTTACAGGTGATGTGGCCGGAGCTGTTGCCAGGGTAAAATAAGGTGGTAGAGCCTGCAGACCATGTTAAGATTTTAGACTCTAGAGCAATGAAGTATTCAATGAGTTTTCACCCAGGATAGGACCTCACTTAGGTCAGATATGATGTCACAGTTCCCTGAGAATAATCAGGCCAGGAGCACTGACAACAATGAATGAGAATAAGGCTGGACTCTAGACTATGACAAATTCTCCATGGGTTATGAAAGTCACCTTGGGCAGCTTAGCAGCAGGTCTTGACATAGGTTCTTTCACTCAACATGAATCTTGCCTTCTGAAGGATCATAAATCTTGCCATTATTGCCAATGAAAGTGGCTAATGTTTGTACACCGTTTTAAGGCTTCTATAAACGTTATCTATTTGATTCTCAAAGCAACCCTGTGAACCAGGCATTACTATCACCCCCATTTTACATGGGAGAAAAGTGAGACTTGGCAAGAATAATTTGTTTGAGGTCAAATGAGTACTAAAGCCCAAAGGACCAGAACAGAGTCCTAGGGTCTCTCAACTTAGAAAACTGTGCTCTGTTAAGCCGCATGACCCTCAAATAGTAGGTTCTAAACAACTAATGAAGTTTTGCAATATTTATAAGGATGAGTAAAAAAATAATATAAATGAGGGGGTGAAGTTCCTGAGTTCAGTTCTGAACATGTTGAATTTGAAGTGACTGCAGGATCTTTAAGCGGAGAACCCAGTAGATACATATAAGGGTGTGGAGGCAGGAAAGGATTGCAGTGTGTCTGTATTTATTTTAAGTTAAAGGTCATCAGAGAATACTGTCTTATGGAGCAAATCTAGTGGATTAGTTCACACCCCAGAGCTTGTTCTATGATCAACACAGAGGTGATTCTACAGAAGAAGTCCCTTTTTGTTCTGAAACCTAAGTTTGAAACTTGACTATATTGGGCATTTGTCTTATAAGAAAAATTTGCGTATACAGCTACAGTGTGTTATACTTTCTTCCATCTTTTAAAAATGGTTCTATCTGTGTAAATAACATGTTTAATACCATTGAGATAAACTACACTGGGTTGGTTTTTTTTGAGAGAAAGTCTTTGTTGCCCAGGGTAGAATGCAGTGGTATCATCATAGCTCACTGCAACCTTGTCTGAATATAATAAGATCAATTAAAGAATGTGATTTATAATGCCAAGATGGGTATTGATCATAAGCAATTGATCATAACTTAATTAAAGTATTAGTTGCCAAATCAAGCTGATTAGCTAGAGCGCCAGGTGTGTATGACAGTAATGGGTAAGAAGCCAGTATAGTGTAGTGGTGTGAATAAAAAGCTAAGGGTCATAAAAAGCTCCATTTGATCAGTGATGTTTAGGTTTTAAAACAAATCACTCGCAGCTATGAAACTCTAATATCTAAAAGCAGTGTAGGAAAAATAGCATTGATCAAGTCTGAAAGCCTCGAACCTCTCTTTCTTTTCCTCCCTGTTGAACACAGTTGCTTTCTAACATGAGTTTTGGTTGCTGCAGGCGGTCCTGTGCCAGTTTCCGAAGCCCTGGCTGCCCCACTTTCCCTGTCTTGCTCGCCCTGTGCCTTTGGCCTTTCTCACTTCACCTCTCTTCTCTAAGACCCCCCTCATCTTAGTGGCACATCCCAGATCACAATGTCTTCCTGGAGCTTCTCCCTAGAGGGGCAGGCAAACTGAATGAAGAAGGAATGCAAGCAGAAGTGGAAATTCAGACACTTTGTCTTCCAATAGGGCTCTTAGGATTGATCAAGGGGAATTTCTCCAGTTAACCTGGATATTAATACTGTATTGTGGTTACTTTTACTTTGACATGGAGAAATCTCTCCTCTCATCTTAGTCCTCAGATAAAAAATGAAGGGTTGAAATAAATAAGCAACATTGGAGATGTGAGAGCTTATTTTCACATCTCACGGCAGAAGTCATGACATTGTTAAAGCTATATTTTCAGATAGGATGGGAGATTGTTTTGTATGGAAACTCTCACTTAAAAAAAAATGCTATCTTCTGCTCGGTGCCTGTAGCCCAAGTGGCTAAGGCGCCAGCCACTTACACCAGAGCTGGCAGGTTAGAATCCAGCCCGGGCCGCCAAACAATGACAACTACAACCAAAAAATACCTGGCATTGTGGAGGGCTCCTGTAGTCCCAGCTACTTGGGAGTCTGAGGCAAGAGGATCGCTTAAGCCTAGGAGTTGGAGGTTGCTGTGAGCTGTGATGCCGTAGCACTCTATCCAGGGTGACAGCTTGAGGTTCTGACTCCAAAAAAAAAAAAAATGGTATCTTCAAGACACAGTATGATTGCAGCTATGGAAAAACCCACCAGTGCTCAGACAAAATATCAGGAAGGAAATTTATCAAAATGTACGCCCTTCTGTACCATTAAAATATGTATATATGTTCAAAATATTTTTATGTATTTTTTTATTTTATTATTATTTTTCTTTGAGACAGAGTCTCGCTCAGTCACCCTGGGTTAAGTATCATAGCATCATAGCTCACAGAAACCTCAAACTCCTGAGCCAAAGCAATCCTCTTGCCTCAGTCTCCCAAGTAGCTGTGACTATAGGCACCTGCCACGACGCCCAGCTAATTTTTCTATTTTTAGTAGAGGTGGCATCTCAGATGAGGTCTCATTCTTGCTCAGGCTGGTCTCAAACTCCTGAGCTCAAGCAGTCCATGCACCCCGGCCTCCCAGAGTGCTAGGATTAGAGCCACTGCACCTGGCCCCTGTTTAAAATATTTTTAATATGATTAGGACTTGTATTACAAAAAATTATTTTAAATAGTTCTGCCTTTCCCAAAACAGCATATTCACATACAGCATATAGCTACAAGAGATTCTTGGCACTAGTAACCAGTTATTTTTCTGAGCCAAATTACAGTAACTTTGACAAAATAAAGCCCCCAGGGTGTTCAGCAAATACTCGGTAATGAGTGAGTTTAATGTGTCAGCTGAGGACCATTTCGCATTAAAAAAGGCAGAGCATGTGACAGAAAACTTTGGCCACAATAGATGTAGGAATTTGGGATGAGTCACACTGCTTAATCCACAGATTAATCCTAAGGGGAATTAGGCACCTCTTACATACCTTTGACAATGATGGGTAAATGTGTTAAGTAGCTCTGAGTTTACTCTGCAGCACTTACCCTTGGGCAGACCGGATTCCTCCTTCAGGAGTATTGAATGGATACTTCAGCGTCTCTACGTCTCTCTGGTAAACACATATATGCACATGTCTGTATCCCTTGCTGTGATTTTCCTAGTCCTTTCCCCACTTGCCCTTAAGAACCCTGTTTTGTTTTGTTTTTTCCTCTCTTTCTCTCTCTCTGATTAAAAACATCCTACACTCCTATTGTGGAATTTTCTAAAAACTTCAGTAAAATATAAAAAAGGACATAACAATCACAATTTCACTGACCTTAGACAACTACAGTTTGTTGCACTTTCTTCTATTTATTAAAAATGAGTCTATCTGTGAAAATAACATTTGTAATACCATTAAGGTAAATTATATTGGTTTGGTTTTTTTTTTGAGACAAAGTCTTGCTCTGTGGCCTGGGTTAGAGTGCAGTGGCATCATCATAGCTCACTACAACCTCAAACTCCCGGGGTCAATTGCTTCTCCTGCCTCAGCCTCCCAAGTATCTGGGACTCTGGGCACTGCCACAATGCCCAGCCAATTTTTCTACTTTTTGTAGAGACATGGTCTCGCTCTGGCTCAGACTGATCCTCAGCTCCTGACCTTCAATGATCCTCTCTCCTTTGCCTCCTAAAGTGCTAGGATTGCAGGTGTGAGCCACCACAACCAGCCTGCACTGTTTTTAAAAAAATCTGATTTTGTTTTATTTTTAATTGATGTGCAGTATTGTGCATATTTACAGGGAGAGAGTGATATTTCCATAAATGTATGCATTGTATACTGATCAAATCAGGATAATTAGCATCATAGCAAATAGTTATCCTTTCTTTGTGATGGGACTATTGAAAATCTCTCCTCGCTATTAATATTTGAAAATATACAATAAATGATTGTTAAGGATGGCCACCTATGGTGCTATAGAACCCTAAAACTTATTGCTCTTATCCAGCTGCAATTTTGAATTCCTTAGCCAACATCTTCCTAGCTCCCCTCCTACCAACTCTCTCCTCTTACTTCTAGCAGCTCAACTTTTTTATCTCCCCCAATAAGTGAGAACAGCTACACTGTTTTTGAATCCTACCTTTCTCCCCCAGTTAATACCATATAATCCCAAAGCTAAACAATATACATTCTTCTGGTCTGCCCATGGAACATTTTCCAAAATAGATCACATCCTATTTCCTTCCCCTTACCACTGGAAAATTTGTAAACTTCATTTTTAATCGGCAGCAGAATAATTCACCATTCCAAATGTGTCTTTTTTTTTTAAAGATAAAATGCCCTCTAGATCCTAATGGGCTGTGCAAACCTTTCCTCGTGACTATTTTTCTACAGTCTTCGTCAGGGCAGCACTGTCTCCTCCTCATCTCTGACTCAACACTGCTGGTGGATGCCAGACCAAGCTGGCTTCGACTGAATTGGGTCCCGAGCCTTGAAGTGACCGAGGCACAAAGGGATAGGTTCAAACAAAGCTTTGTCTTCCCCATCACTTGGGAGTCTTCTCAGATTAAAAAGGAGGCCACAGAAACAAATCCCTCAGCAAATTTTTTAAAGGCTTATGTCAGAAGCGCCTTTCCTTAAGCTAAGATGCACCCAGAACAACGGGAAATTTAAGAGGAGTGGGAGGAGGAGGAGGGAGTGGCAGCCCCACCCAACCCAGGGATGGAAATGGTAGGGTGACTGTAAATGCTCAGAGAGGCAATTAGATCTAGAATCTTAATGCTGACTAGTTGAAGGGCCTTGGCTGACAGGAGGAGGGAGATGGAGCAGGGTAAGTACTGGGAATTTATTCAGCTTTTCTGAGGTACTAAGTTAAGAAAGGGGAGAAGTCTGCAGAGGGCAGAGGGTGAACAGAAGAGACAGGGGAGCCTAAATTGATTGTGGCTGGTTCATTGTGGTATCTGGCTCCTTCCTCCCATTTCTCTGCCTTCACTTGGTCCTTGGGGCACAAATCATACAGCCATTCATTTTCTTTCAGGAAACGTGTGAACAATCTTTTCTTTAAAATCTTGGGGATGGAATTGCCTTGGGAAGTCTGGGGAGGCCCACGTGGTGGTTGGCCTTGCCCTCTACTACCCCCAGGTGCTTGGGAGGCATTTCTGTGGCTCACTTTGGTACTGTGGGAGGACACCTCTCAGATCCTAGACTTGTCTCTCATCCAGCTCCCTCATCCCCATTAAGAGTTGCTGCTCCTGCCCCTGAGCACAGGCCCTTTTTTGGCTGCCCCGGAGCCCCTGCCACTTGGCTGGGCCCACTGGCTGGGCCCCTGGCTGACATGGGGCCTGTTGGCAGAGGGCACTGAACATGGATCAGCCCTTTCTTAAAATCATATTTTAAATGGTATGTCATAGAATCTATTAGAAGTTAGAGAGATCAATGGTTTTTTAATACAAGCCAGAGTATAATAGAGAATCCTCAAAAGTTTGTTCATGTGCTAGATTCCAGGGTATTTTTGTGGTAGAGTCTAGATTCTTTTTTCCCTTGGTTACCCCTAACCAGAGTAAGCCTAAAATGTTAAATTATTTTTTAAAATACTATGCCTTAAACAAGTAATATACAAAATGTGTGATTATTTTAAACAGTAAAAAATTCATACATTAGAATTTTAAAAGTTCAAGTTTCTCTTTACATACATAGATACTCCCAAGTTTGCTCCTTCCCTGTAAGAAAGCACCATTAGCAATTTGATCAATTGCTTCCATATAATACTAGACTATATATAATAACTTATTTTATACAAATGATATTTCATGACGCATATTATTTGATGAATTGCCTTTTTATTTTTATTTATTTATTTGTTTTTTGATAGAGAGTCTCGCTTTGCCACCTCAGTAGAGTGCCATGGCGTCACAGCTCACAGCAACCTCAAACTCTTGGGCTCAAGTAATACTCTTGCCTTGCTTCCCAAGTAGCAGCCACAACGCCCAGCTATTTTTAGAGATGGGGTCTTGCTCTGGCTCAGGCTGGTCTCAAACCTGTGAGCTCAGGCAATCCACCCGCCTTGGCCTCCTAGAGTGCTAGGATTATAGGTGTGAGCCACAGCACCTGGCCTGACTTGCCTTTTTAAAAAACTTAAGTCATACATCTTAGAAATCTTTCCATGTCAGTACATATTAATTTATCAAAAATTTATAGTAAGTCTTACTTTCTATTCCAGGCACAAAAGCATAGTTTATTTTAATAAATGTATTAACCTGTTTAGTTTGTTACTATCCCTTACTTATGGACATTTAGATTGTTGCTAATATTTTGCTCTTATAAGCAATGCTGCAATGGATATTCTTGTTGATATAACTTTGTATATGTGTGTAAATATTTTTTATATAAGATTTCTGAAAAAACAACTGTTGGATTAAAGGCAATCTGCTTCAGGTTTTGACGAACATCAACTGATTTTATCTAAAAAATTTGTATGAATTTATACTGTCACTATTAGTATATGAGATAGTCCATTTTCATATATGCTCAACAAAATAGATTATTATCCTTTTAAATATATATATTTTTTGCAGTTTTTTTTTTTGGCTGGGGCCGGGTTTGAACCTACCACCTCCGGGATAAGGGGCCAGTGCCCTGCTCCTTGAGCCACAGGCACTGCCTATCCTTTTAAATATTTTTGAATGGATCAAAGATGGATCTCATTGTTTTTGCTTGCATTTTCCTGATTATAGGGAGATATCTTCATATTTCTGGCAACTTTTATATGTTATGAATATTAGACCTTTGTTACACTCGTGTGAAGTAACCTGGGAACGCTCTTCTGCCAGCAGCTATTTGAGTTACTGGGTACTGTGTGTAAACACTCAAACAATATAGTTAATTATGCAGTTACCATTAAACAAAAATCATGTTTCAAGGAAACAACATGGTATAAGACAGTGGTTCTCAACCTTCCTAATGCCACAGCCCCTTAATACAGTTCCTGTGGGTTGGTACCCACAGGTTGAGAACCGCTCGTATAGGACATGATTAACCAGATAATACCTCAGAGTCTAAGAAATTGCAGGGTAGGAAGACAGATCCAGTGGGTCCTGTAGCTCGTTCTGTTCCTACCTGCTGAGCGACCTGAGGGCTTTTGCCCCTTTAGGCATCTTAGAATGAGGAGGCTGAGTTGAAGCTGTGGTTTTCCTCATGTGCTTCAGACTTCTAGGGCTCTGCAGAAAAGCCTGGGAGTGGGCAGAACCTCTGCCTAGTTCTCCCACCAGACAGCAGCTCCTCTGAGGTGTGTTTATTATACTTTGAGTTGAAGAAAGCACAATATCCATGTAATTGTGGGGGAAAAGCTTGAAAACCTCCAGACGAGTACCACTAGCCAGAGGCCAAGAGCTAGGTTCTAGAGTCAAAATGTGGCTAGTCCAATGGTAATCGGTTATCAGAACTTATTAACATTAGTGTTACTGAAGTTGGTATACAACCCCCTGCTTCCACTGGCTAAAAAATATAGAGTCAAACTGTCTAGGGGTTTAAATGCCAGTTTCAGCATTTGCTAGCTAGGTGACGCTGGACAAGTTACTTAACCTCAGTGACCATCTTTCTACACATTTACAATACAAGGTTGATAATATCTCACCGAGTAGTTATAGGGATTGAAGGGGATGATACATAAAGCCTGGAGCTTAACAACCCTCAGTAAATATTAGCTAGATATAAAAGTGTTGCTGCAGATGCTAAGATACTCCCATGTTCTGAAATGGGGGTATTCAAGGGGAGGACTTCATGGAGGAGATGAATGAAGAACAGGTATAGTGGAGACACAAGAGATTGGGGAAAGGGCTGGGGTCATCTAGAGGTCACCTATTTGGAGGTCATGACACAAGTGAGGCAGAGTTTATGGGCTATCGGGAGATAAGATTGGTTGGATATGCTTGGCTATGTGTGGCTATGGATATACATAATGCTGGGCTAAGTATTATGGGCAGTTGGGAGGTAAGATTGGATGGATAAGAAGCCCAAGTGCCCATCGACACATGAATGGATTAATTGATTGTGGTATATGTACACCATGGAATATTATGCAGCCTTAAAGAAAGATGGAGACTTTACCTCTTTCATGTTTACATGAATGGAGCTGGAACATACTCTTCTTAGCAAAGTATTTCAAGAATGGAAGAAAAAGTATCCAATGTACTCAGCCCTACTATGAAACCCATTTATAGCTTTCATTTGAAAGCTTATAGCCCAAAAATATGGGGAAAAGGGAGAGGGAGGAGAGAGGGGAGGATGAATGGAGGGAGAGTAATCAGTGGGATGGATGGAGGGAGGGACCACACCTACGGTGCATCTTACAAGGGTACATGTGGAATTTACTAAATGTAGAATATAAATGTCTTAACACAATAACTAAGAAAATACCGGGTAGGCTATGTCAACCAGTTTGATGAAAATATTTCAAATTGTATATAAAACCAGCACATTGTACCCCATGATTGCATTGATGTACATAGCTATGATTTAATAAAAGAAAAAATAAGATTGGATGGATATGGGCGGTGCCTGTGGCTCAGTGGGTAGGACGCCAGCTGCATATACCAAGGGTAGCGGGTTCAAACATGGCCCCAGCCAAACTGCAATAAAAATAGCCAGATGTTGTGGTGGGCACGTATAGTCCCAGCTACTCGGGAGGCTGAGGCAAGAGAATCGCCTAAGCCCAGGAGTTGGTGGTTGCTGTGAGCCGTGATGCCACAGCACTCTACCAAGGGCAACATAGTTAGACTCTGTCTCAAAAAAAAAAAGATTGGATGGATATGTTGGACCACACTTTGAACGCTCGGCTAAGGAATTTGGACTTGAATTTTTAAGCAAGAAGACTTTCTTTTTTTGAGACAGAGCCTCAAGCTATCACCCCGGATCACAGCTCACAGCAACCCCCAATTCCTGGGCTCAAGAGAGTCTCCTGTCTCTGTCTCCCAAGTAGCTGAGACTACAGGTGCCCGCCACAACGCCTGGCCATTTGTTGAGTTGCAGCCGTCATTGTTGTTTGGCGGCCCGGGCTGCATTCGAACCCACCAGCTCAGGTGTATGTGGCTGTCGCCTTAGCCTGCTGAGCCACAGGCGCCGAGCCAGTAAGAAGACTTTTTTTATTCTTATACGTTTAAAGAGGCATGGGATACTGCAGTAATCTCATCATATAGGAATCTCTTCACATGAGATCACATATTTTGTACCTTTTCACATATTTTCAAAGGGAAAAAATGAGAAAAAATGAAATATCTGCAAAGCCCTCAACAATAATAATGGGAAGAGGAAAAAAAAAGAAGATGTAATAAATGCAGGAACAAAGGCAGGAAAAGGGAAGGAGCTGAGTCCATCTGGCATTTGGCAGTAGGTGCCAGTGCTCTCTGCCAGCAGCAATGGGACCAGCTTTTGCTGTCCCACCAGGAGGTTGCCAGTCCTTCACCACCTGCCTGAGTGCCAAAGACCTTATTGGCACCCCAGCCTTCATCCATGCTAGCTGGGGCCTTAGGCAGCCCTACTAGTCAAGCAATTTCAACAAGTATTTATCAGCTCGCCACTTGCCCAGGGATGCCAGTGCCTTGCAGAATGGAGGGTGGTCCTTCTTTTCCTCCTACCAACACCTGTATTTAGGTTAAGCTTTGGCCCGGATCATTTCCACAGAGCTCTCACTGCCTTTCCCACTGTTGTCTTTTTTTCCCTCCGATCTCGGCTCAACATCACAGCCAAATTAATCCTTAAGTACAGCTTTGATCCTGCCACTCCTGCTCAAAACCTGCCTTTAATCAAATACAAAAGGAACACACATTCAAAGCAAAAGGTTAGAAAATACAAAAAAAAAAAAAAAAGTAAAAATTCCCTATAACTTTACCACCTAAAGATAATCTATAACCCATGAGTTAGTCTTTTTTATTTTTCTTTTTAATATCTCATGGAGTGGCCAGGCATAGTGGCTCATGCCTATAATTCTAGCACTCTGGAAGGCCGAAGTGGGTGGATTGCCTGAGCTCAGGAGTTCAAGACCAGTCTGGGCAAGAGAGAGACCCTATCTCTACTAAAACAGAAAAACTAGCTGGGCGTCGTGGCAGACACCTGTAGTCCCAGCTACTAGGGAGGCTGAGGCAAAAGGATTGCTCAAGCCTAAGAGTTTAAGGTTGCTGTGAGGTATGTCATCATGGCACTGTACACAGGGCGTAGAGTGAGACTCTGTCTCAAAAAAAACCTCAGGCGGCGCCTGTGGCTCAGTGAGTAGGGCTCCAGCCCCATATACCAAGGGTTGCAGGTTCAAACCTGGCCCTGGCCATACTGCAACAAAAAAATAGCTGGGCTTTGTGGTGAGTGCCTGTAGTCCCAGCTACTTGGGGGGCTGAGGCAGGAGAATCCGCTAAGCCCAAGAGCTGGCGGTTGCTGTGAGCTGTGATGCCACAGCACTCTACTGATGGTGACAAAGTGAGACTCTGTTCCTTAAAAAAAACAAACAAACAAAAAAAAACCTCATCTCTCCACATTCTTTGTTCTTTTTTTCTTGTTGTTGTTGGTGTGATCTTTGTTGGCTGCATCAGATGAGAGGAATAGAGTTTAGACAACCAAGTCTTATCGTAGGTTATTTGGGTTACTTTGAATCCTTATGCTCACATTTTTGTATATGTATGATGATTTTCTTAGAAAAAATTCCTAAGAGTATTTATATTTTCAGATTTTCTAATATTTTGTGATAAATATTGGTAAATTGCCCTCAGAGAGGTGTTAACATGGGGTTAAATCTCCCATGTAGATTTACTCATTACTACCGGACCCAGCAAAAGCACCTTGGCCTGTGGTCAAGCTCCTCCTCATCCTGGCACTGCTGTCCTCACTGACTTTAACCTTTCCCCCCACAGCCCACTACCCTCCTGCTGGACTACTGTCCTCAGACTTCATGCCCATGTGCATTGACCCATTCAGCAAACATTACTAAGTACCCACCAGGGAAGGCAGGAGGATGATGAAGGTTTGGGGGGGCAGGCTCTGGAGCCAGCCTACCTGGGTTAAATGTGCCTTCCTGCCTGCCAGCAACAGTATTAACCCCCCATTTCAGAGTGGTTGTGCGAATGTAAATGATCTCAGAGATGTAAAATGCTCTGAACAAGGCCTGACATGTGGTAAATATTCCATGAACATCAACCGTGGTTATCGGCAATTAGGAACCATTCTAGGCATGGGGGAATCCATGTTAGGGAAGAGGGCCGAGGTCTCTGTTTTTGTGGAACTAATTCTAGATACTAAGTGCTCTACAGAAAACAAAGAGGGTGTTGTGATACCAGGTGATCATATTTAGTGGCCAAAGAAAGCTCCTGTGTGGTGGTTCCCTCTGAGCTGCGACCTGAGTGGAGAGATGGAGCCATTCAGGAGAACGTGACTGTCTCAGGGCCAGTCTCTCAGAGGACAGGAGCTGATGTCTCAGAGCTCATCACAGACAAATGGCTGTTTTAGTATCTCCCTTTTCTTTTCAAAGGCTGATATACATTGGAATGTATTTTAGTCATTTTGTCTTTATACTTTTGTCTTTGTTTTTGTCAAACACTCGCCAGGAGTCTCACTGCGTAGGCTTACCCTCCTCCTAACTCATGCCATTAACTTGGTGGGACTATGGCCAAGTCAAGAAGGCTTTGTGGTTCAGTGCCTGCTAGCTCAAGTGGCTAAGGCGACAGCCACATGCACCAGAGCTGGAGCGTTCATATCCAGCCTGGGCCTGCCCAACAACAATGACAACTACAACCAAAAAATAGCCAGGCGTTGTGGAGGGTACCTGTAGTCCCAGCTACTTGGGAGGCTGAGGCAAGAGAATCGCTTAAGCCCAGGAGTTGGAGGTTGCTGTGAGCTGTGATGCCATAGCACTCTACCAAGGGCGACAGCTTGAGGCTCTGTCAAAAAAAAAAAAAAACAAAAACAAAAAACAAGGAAAAAAAAGAAGGCTTTGTGAGTGCTGACATGTTTTTAGTAACTTGTATGCTTGATGTCCTGCTTTGTTGAAGCTCTTCCTGATCTTTTTGGCTTTCTTTTCCTGCTCCCTTAAAAGCCCTTCCTTTTATTGTTTTAAGTCATTATCTCCTTGACTTGAAAAGCTCTTCAGTGAACCAAATGACTAATTATACTGAGTGCAATAAAGGAAGAAACCTGAGTGTCCAAGGGAAAATGTGTTTCCTCCATGCCCTGCATCCTTGGGCATCTAGAGGAAAACATCTTCCTGCTTCCTCCTCCCCTTTCTTTTCCCAGCCAAGAGAACCCTGAGTAAAGGGAATTAAAATTCAGTCGGCTGCCCTAGAACTATGCTTTGAGCTGTGAACAGCAGCTGGGGAAAGACTGCTCCAGGTGGCCTGTTCCCTCCTGTGTGCTGTCCACTGCCTCTTTGGGGTCTATGACCTTTCAGGGTGGGATGGAGAGGCTTTCTGTGAAGGCTAAGTAGTCCTGGTAGGAAAATTTCAGGCCCTTCAGAAACAATGAGATGCAACCAGTTTCCGACAGGATCTAGGCCAGCTGCTTCCAAACTTTGATTATGACCCACAATTTATGCCCCAGCTCCACATAAAATCATCCTTGTCTTCCTATGTGTAATGCATTGTGTTTTTTCCATTCTAGCCTATTTTTCTTAGTATTTGCCACCTATATCTAAATTGATTCCACAAACTATTAAAAGGGTTGAACTTAAAGTTTACAAAATGCTGCTAAATCTCAAAGGCATTTTAAATCTTTTCCTGAATTTTCTGGTTCTAATAAGATATCTATTTAAATGCCCAAATGACATCAAGAGGCCTAAAAACTTTATACCATTTGATTCGGTAATTCACCTTTGATGACTCTACCTCAGCAAAGATTGTTATTAGGAGGGGGATCAAGGGACCATTGGGAATATTCTGTTTGTAGCCATACATTTGATGAATTTCTGGGAAAGATGAATGTATGAAAGCTGACTTTTACTTTAGACTGTAAAGGAAATTCAAAGACACCTAATTTGACTTCTTAATTCAAAGAAGCAGACATAGTCATAGCTGTTGAACAACTACACCCCAAAAGAGTATTTCCTAACAGCTCAGTGTTAGCCTGGAGGAAAGCTCTGGCAATATTCCCCTGGCCTCCAACTTAAGCCCTAATGCTTAGAACCATCTTATTACCAATGACTTGTAGGAAGACATGGAAGACAGATTAACCAGTCTACGGACAGCAAAGTAAAGAATCAGGATCCAGATAGGTGGGAAAGATGCAAAAACAAATAACCTATTTGGCGAACCAACATGCAAATGGCATAAAACCTGGCTGGGAGCCAACATGAGGTTCTCTGGGGTGCTGTTTAGCAGCTTTTCTGGCCTCTACCCGCTGGATGTCAGGGATGTCAGGAACAGCCTCTCCCTCCAGGGAAAAAGGTTTCTGCATTTTTCAAAAGAGTACACTGATGTCTAGGGACTTCAAGCGACTTGCTAGAGATCTCACAGGCAAGGTAGTAGACCTGGAGCTGTGTCACCCCAGAGTCTGCACAATTGCTCACCGGGCTACGAGAGCATCATGCCCATACACCAGGCGGACACATACAGCAGTGGTCCAGGAAGCAGCTAGTGCCCTCCTCGTGGACATGGAACATGGCTGACAAGAAAAGCTTGCAAGTAACCCTCGTATCCTAAAGCAGGACTTGTCCTGCAGCTGAAGGTCTAGCCTCCAGTTAGCTTGTTGACTTAATTCAAATAAAATCCTGGTATGTTTATTCTTATAGCAGCAGGATGATAGAGTAACTCCTGGAAAGATCGTCAGCACAAGTGGTTAAGAGCATATGGCGGCACTTCACAGGTTAAATTTCAGTTATCTGGAGCCGGTTTGCTTCCAGGTACCCCAATCCTTGAGCTCTGTGCCTTTGGGTCCAAGTGTGGAAGATGCCAGGATCAACGTTCTACTCCCTAGACAGGACCTGCTGAATTGTCATGAAACCATGGGACACTGGCAGAAGGCCTAAAAACTGGACAGGAATCTTACCTGTGTCAGGGCCAGGAGCCGCAGAAATGAAAGAGGTGTCAGGGGTCATCTGAGCCCAGGGAGTTGCAGGTAGGCGGTGACCTGCCCCCCTCTCTCCCCTAGTGGCTGCCTTAGAGCTCAGGTCCGTTGACCTGCAGAGTCCCAGGAACAACAAGGAGCACCACACAAAGGAGATGGGGCTGAGGAGACTCATCTTGCGCCGCGGCCAGCTCTTCACCATCCGGCTGGGCTTCAATAGGCCCTTCCAGCCCCAGACAGACACCATCACCTTTGTGGCTGAGACCGGTGAGTTCCCTCTGCCCTGCAGGTTCCCTCAAAGTGGGGGTGCTAGCAGAGTCCACCTGCAGGGCCCCTGCCTCTCCGTCTGAGCCACCTTCCCCTCTGTTCTCCTGGGAGCCCCCGGACTCCTCCTGCACACGATCCTGTAGTGTTGTTAAGGAAAGATCTGGCAACCCAGCAGACTGAACCTGTGGCAATAACAATAAGCACTGCACTAAAACGTCACGTGTGTAACCTCATTTAATCCCCATGACAAGACTTTCAGTTGGGTACTATTGTGACTCCACGTTACAGACCGAAAAAGTAAGGTGCAGAGATCTTAAGCAGTTTGTTCAACAGCAGTAAAAGCCAAAAGGATTAGCAAGTAGTGGGAGAAGGTCAAGGTCCTTTCATCCTCCCTAGAATCATAAGCCACATAGGTTTTTGAGCCTCACTTTGGGGTCATTCTCTCTCCTACACAGGACCTGAGCCCTCAGAGCTGCTGGGGACCCGGGCCATGTTCTCACTCTCCCAGACCCGGCGTGCGAGAGTCTGGAGTGCTTCTGACTTCACCATTGACTCCAGCTCTCTCCAAGTCTCCATCTTCACATCAGCCAACGCAGTCATTGGCCATTACGCTCTGAAGATAGCTATCTCTCAGGGCCAAGGCCATAGTGTGACTTACCCTCTGGGGACTTTCATCCTACTTTTTAACCCTTGGAGTGCAGGTAAGACTTGCTCAGAGGCTGACTTGATCCATTGGGAGGGCTCTGTGAAGTTCCTTGGAGAAAATTCAGAAGATAAATCACTGCATATCTATGTAATATATGACTGTGTACTTTCACTAAAAATCATCTTTACAAAGAAATTTTAATGCTACGATGAAAATATTCACGGTGTGATGTTAAGTGAAATATCTTAGGAAGTGTAACGGAGTGATGCTAATTGTGTTAAATACATGCACATAGAAAGAGAGAATGGCTAGACCCCCATGGTGGGTGTCTCTGTGGTGGGAATGAGTTGATTTCCATTGTCTTCCTTCTGTCCATCTATATTTGTTATTTATTTATTTATTTATTTTGAGACAGAGTCTTACTTGTTGCCCACTGTAAAATGCTATGGCATTACAGCTCACAGCAACCTCAAACTCTTGGGTTCCCAAGTAGCTGGGACTGGTGTCCTCTACAACACCTTGCTATTTTTAGAGATGGGGTCTCACTCTTGCTGAGTGCTGGGGTTACAGGCATGAGCCCCTGCGCCTAGCCTATCTATATTTTTAAAATCTCTACAGTAAGCCTGCCACTTTTACAATCAGGAAAATATAATTTTTTTTTTCTGAGACAAAGTCTTACTCTGTCACCCTGGTTAGAGTGCAGTAGTATCATCATAGCTCACAGCAACCTCAAACTCCTGGGGTCAAGCAATCGTCCAAGTAGCTGGGACTCTAGGCGTGCGCCACCATATCCAGCTAGTTTTCCTACTTTTTGTGGAGAGGGGGTCTTGAACTCCTGGCCTCAAGTGATTCTTCCTCCTGGGCCTCCCAAAATACTAGGATTACAGGCATGAGCCACTGCACCCAGCCAAGATAATAATTCCTTGAAGTATAGACTATATTGCTGGCCTCTAGAAAAGTATATAGTAGATTCTTAAGGGGGTCCAGTCTTAATTTCTGTTGCCATCAACCCACTGATCACTTCTCTTGTCTTGCAGAATCTGTCTTTACTGGTTTTTAATTGTATTACTCTATTTTCTGATTTGGGGTTTTGTCCCTTCCGTTACTCTTAACTGCTCAGAGGATGATGTCTACCTGCCAAGTGAAATGTTGCTGCAGGAGTATATCATGAGAGATTATGGCTTCATTTACAAGGGTCATGAAAGATTCATCACCTCCTGGCCGTGGAACTTTGGTCAGGTAACACTGTCCCCTGGATGTGGGCCTGGGGTGGGCGTATTAAGGTTGGTCTGTAGACAACTCCATTAGCTCATTAAGGGCCGCCCACAAAGGCCAGGGTGTGCGGTGCTGGGCCAATTTTCCTTCCAGTGACAGGAGTAAAGAAGGATGAGGAGACATCTTTTCTTTTTAGTTTTTAATATTTTATGAAAACTTTGAAACATAATCAAACTAAATAGGCTACTATTATGAGTCTCCATGGATCCATCTCTCCGCTTCAATAGTGATCGATTTACGGCGAGTCTTGTTTCTTCTATACCAAGGGTTTGTAGCCCCTACGCCAAATGTGGCCTACTGCTTGTTTTTGTAGGCCCCACAAGCTAAAAATGGTTTTCACATTTTAAAATCATTGAAAGAAGCACTCTAGGAGGCTGAGGCAGTTGGATTGCCAGAGCTCAAGAGTTTGAGACCAGCCTGAGCAAGAGCAAGACCCCGTCTCTAAAAAGTAGTGGGCGCCTGTAGTCCCAGCTACTAGGGGGGCTGAGGCAAGAGAATCCCTTGAGCCCAAGAGTTTGAGGTTGCTGTGAGCTGCGACACCATGGCACTCTTCCAAGGGAGATAAAGTGAGACTCTGTCTCAAAAAAATAAATAAATAAATAAAAATATATAAATAAGTAAATAACATAATTGAAAGAGAATTTTAAAAGAATTGTATTTTGTGACATGTGGAAAATATATGAAGTTCAAATTTTTGGTATCCGTAAATAGCATTTGAATGAAACACAGCCATGTTCATTCATTTAGATATGCTCTGCAGTGCTTTCATGCCACAACAGCAGAACTCAGTTGTTGAGAAAGAGACCCTGTGGTCTGCAAAGGCTAAAATATTTACTCTCTGCTCCCTTACAGAAAAAGCTTGCCCAAACCTTGCACTCCACCCCTCACCCCTGCCCCTCCTCACCACTAGATTTTTAGGAAGCAAATTACAGATATCATGACATTGAATCCAGTAATACTTCAGAAAATAGTTCTAAAAGATGACTCTTTCTGAAAAACCTAACCAGAATACATGATCATAACTGGGGAAAAAAGTGAACAGTAATCTTTTAACGACATCAAACATTTGACATACAGAGCCAGATTTTGGCTCTGGTCGACCTTTCCATTCTCAATCATGGCAGGTGTAGTTCTGTGCTCCCCCCAAGGCCATCTCAGTCCTGGCCACAGGCTGCAGGATGGAAGAGTTGGGGGAAGCAGGGATCCTCATTGGGCACATTTTCCCTATTCTCCAACTGTGGCAATTTGTGAAATTTTTTGAGACTGAGATGAATACCTGTGCATTTGGCAGTCAAAAGGATTGTGCCCACATCATGAACGTATTTTGTAAATGTGCGTCATGAGTCTGCTCTGGCCTTTCCAGGGCTCACAGGGTCTTCTCTGAGTCCCCCAATCTGATTTCAAGACTCTCCACCATGTTTTCTCTCTCCTCAAATGCCTGGCCCTATGCCTATCCCTATACTTAGCTGATCTTTTGCTGTTCCCGTAAATCCTCCAATTAGGAACTAAGCCCTTGGTACCCATCATACTCAAAGGACTCAGGGAAAGGTCTCTACTTCCCTCTCCCCCCCCCCCCCGTCTACCTCATCGTTCGAAGTCCATTGGCTCCAAAAGCCTTTCCTGATTTCTTCAGCCAACAGGGATCTCCCATTCTCTGAATTCTATGTGCTTTTTTCATCAGAACTACATGGTTTAGTTGTTCAGAATTCTGAATCTAATATATATATTTTTGAGACAGTCTCACTGTGTTGCCCAGGTTGCCCAGGCTAGAGTATCACAGCATCAGCCTAGTTCACAGCAACCTCAAACTCCTCGGCCTCCTCAGTAGATGGGATTACACATGTCCACTACAATGCCCAGCTAATTTTTCTATTTTCAGTAGAGACAGGGTCTTGCTCTTGCTCAGGCTGGTCTCAAACTCCTGAGCTGAAGCGATTCCTCCATTTCAGCCTCCCAGAGTGCTGGGATTACAGGTGTGAGCCACCTTGTCTGGCCTCTGAATCAAATTCAGCCACTCTGTTGCCGATCCCTAAAAGTCTGTTAGTGTCATGAGATTTCAAAATTCTAGACGTTTTTGCTCTTCTCTTTTATCTCTCTTGAAATCACCTGGAAGTTTGAAGACGACATCATAGATATCTGCTTTGAAATCTTGAACAAGAGCCTGTACCACTTAAAGAACCCGTCCAAAGACTGTTCGCAGTGGAACGACGTGGTGTATGTGTGCAGGGTGGTGAGCGCTATGGTGAGGATGTAAGCTTCTTGCCCTGAGAACAGTCTGTGCTTCCCTGGTGCTCTGGGGACCTATCTGTCTGTCCTTTGCAGATCAACAGCAATGATGACAATGGCGTGCTGCAGGGGAACTGGGGTGAAGACTACTCCAGGGGGGTCAACCCGCTGGAGTGGAATGGCAGCGTGGCCATCCTGCGGCAGTGGTCAGCCAGGGGCGGGCAGCCTGTCAAGTATGGGCAGTGCTGGGTCTTTGCTTCTGTTATGTGCACTGGTGAGTGAAGAATCACTCTTGAATCTTTATGGTAACCCTTTGAGGTCAGGTTGTGATTGTTTCCATTTTTAGGAGAGTTAATTGTGGCTCATAGAGGTTTAATAGCTCACCTGTGACCCCACAGCTTGGGAGTGGTGGGCCCCTGGGCTCCTAACCAGCACATCCATGAATCCTGCACATTTGCGTGAGAGGGGGCTGACCTTGATGGAGCAGCTGGAGAGAGGAGCCTGTGGTCCTAAAGCAGGGGCCAAATGGCTTATTTCTGCCAGCTGCTCAGGCTTCTCAGCTCAAGGAGATCCTGGAGAAAGGTGCAGGCAGGTGGTCTGAAAGAGCCTGACCTCCCAAATGCCTCTCTGAGATTCTCAAGAAGAGATAATTAAAGATTTGCCTCTTTGCTAATTGCCCTTAAGGAGCATTGATGTTTTATTTTATTTTATTTTTAATTTTTTTTTGAGACAGATTCTTAAGCTGTCACCCTGCATAAAGTGCTGTAGCATCACAGCTCACAGCAACTCCAACTCTTGGGCTTAAGTGATTCTCTTGCCTCAGCCTCCCAAGTAGCTGGGACTATAGGCACCCGCCACAATACCTGGCTATTTTTTGGTTGTAGTTTCATTGTTGTTTGGCAGACCCGTGCTGGATTTGAACCTGCCAGCTCTGGTGTATGTGGCTGGCACTTTAGCTGCTTGAGCTACAAGTACCGAGTTAGCATTGATGTTTTATGTATTAACGGTTACAATTCAGAGCAAAGTAGTCAGGCACAGTGACTTATGCCTGTAATCCTAGCACTGTGGGGGAACAAGGTGGGTGGATTGCATGAACTCAGGAGTTCGAGCCCAGCCTGAGCAATAGCGAGACCCCCATCTCTACTAAAAATAGAAAAACTGAGGCAAGAGGATCTCTTGAACCTGAGAACTTGAGATTGCTGTGAGCTATAAAGCCATGGCTCTCTAGTCAGTGCACCAGAGTGAGACTGTCTCAAGAAGAAAACATTTTTTTCAAAGCAAAGTTGTTACAGATTCAGGTTATCTGTGAAGACAAGGGAAGGTTGGAGAGTACTGAGGTGCCTGCCTGTCTCTCCCTCTGTAAGGCCAGAACGCCTCTCACAGGCTGCACACATTTGCTAAACTAATGGTGGATGACTGAGTTGGAGAAAGAGGGAGCACGGAATGGAGAGGACGGGGACAGGAACCAAAGACAAAGTTCTAGACTTTTCTGAGCGGGACCACATAACCTGCAGACAGAAAAGAGTTTTAAATCTGAGTGTTCAAATCAAATGACCTCACTTTGCTCATTTGTGAAATGGGGCCAGGACTATTCCGGAGGTCCTGGGGAGGCAGCGGCCATGTAGGTGTATGGAGGAGGCCTGGGGTGAGTGGGAGAAAGACACAAAAATACTGGTTGCTCTCAATAGTCTTTTACTTCGGAAAGCGTTATAATCCTCCCAGCAGCTTCCGTGGTGGTTTCTGTTCCTCCCGGGAAGGAGAGGGATGGACTAAACCTCTTTTTGAACTCTTTTCCACACTAGCAGAGGTAGGAACCTAAGTCCCCAAGGTCACGCTTGTCTCTTGGCTTGATTTCATGTGGCTGTGGGCATTGGGGTGTGTATTGGGGGGCAGTTGTGTCTACTTGGTGGGGACTAGCTCTAGGAAATCCTAACTCAGCTTTAAAAAGCTTTAATGGCATTATCCTGAGAAACCACAAGGTGGAGCTACTGCCTCATCGTAGGTGGTTTTCCCGTCTCTGATACCCTGTGTCATCTCCAAAGTCTAGCCCACCCTTCCATCAATTCTCTAATTTCTTCCTTGGTTTCCTTCTAACTCTTGCTTGTAAGTTGAATTATAGATCCAAAATTGCACAACTGAAAAATCACCTGTCCAACTTCTCGTTTGTTAAACACAGACTAAGGCCCAGAGAAGTTGGCCCACTTACCTAAGGTCACACAGCTTTCCATTTGAAACTGGCCATAGCATAGGGCTAAAGTTTTTTAAATTTTCTTTTTAATTATCAACACTTTAGGTTCTCTGTTTTTAACTTGGAAATCTGCTTGGTAAGAAAAGCCCTAAATAATGAATTGAATTGTTTAAATGATCTTCAAATGACTTCTTTCTCCTTAAGGGGTCCTTGATGGGAAAGGTGGGCAGCAGCGGTCTGGGCCTAGATGCAATGCTCTAGGAATAAAGAAATTACAGGTGTGAATCAGCGAGACTCTTGGCTTCTTTCTCTCTTCTAGCTTAAGTTAGAAATTATGCATGGAGGGTGGCGCCTGTGGCTCAGTGAGTAGGGCGCCAGCCCCATATACCGAGGGTGGCAGGTTCAAGCACGGCCCCGGCCGAACTGCAAAACAAAAATATAGCCGGGTGTTGTGGCGGGCGCCTGTAGTCCCAGCTACTCGGGAGGCTGAGGCAGAAGAATCGCCTAAGCCAATGAGTTGGAGGAGGTTGTGAGCTGTGTGACGCCACGGCATTCTACCGAGGGTTAATAAGTGAGACTCTGTCTCAAAAAAAAAAAAAAAAGAAAGAAATTATGCATGGAAACCAATCATTCTGCTTGGAATGAACTCGGTGCTTCTCTGTTCTTTTTTTCCCCTCTTTAGTAATGAGATGCTTGGGTGTTCCAACTCGCGTTGTTTCCAACTTCCGCTCTGCACACAACGTGGATAGGAACTTGACCATTGACACCTACTATGATCAAAACGCAGAGATGCTGCCAACTCGAAAACAAGACAAAATATGGTGAGGGGCTTTGTCTTGAACAAAAAGGTTAGAAATACTTTGACCTGGTTCTCTCTGGCTCTTGAGCCGACATTGCCCTGTAGATAGCTGCTGACATTAGGAGAATAATGCCCAACCCAGGAGGTGGTTCTGGCCACTCAGATCATCAAATCAAATTCATTTCGGACACAGAGGACAATGTGATAACATTCTGAAGCCTCCATGAATAACTGTGTGTATTCTGAACACTGACCTAAAAAATCTTTATTCACCTTGCTCTTCCTTCTCTGAGTCTGTACGGTTCTGTTTTCCTGTCCTGGGCCAGGCCAGGCCGTGCTGCCCCTGCCTGCCTCTTCCAGTCACTCCTGCCTTCTTCTCTGCCTGCCTCACTCCCTCACCCTGTGTGTGTATTTCTTCTTTGTGTCTTTGTGTGTCCCTTTATTTGTGTGTCTCTGTTCTCTTTCCCTGGTTCCTTTTCTCCTTCTCGGCTCTGGCCTAAATCCCAATCTGGTTTTCTGTTTTTTCTTTTCCAGCTGCTTTCCAGGTAAAACTCTTTGAGTTGCGTGAGAACCAGCTGCTGTCCCTGGATCCCCCTCCCTCTCTGAGCTTCAGTGTCCTTGTCTGTAAAATGAAGATAGCGTAAACGTCACAGGGTTGTTAGGGCAAAATGAGATAAAGGCAGGTAAGCAGGGTTCTCCAGCTGGGCTCTGCAGATACACTGCTAGAGGGCTGACTCATCTCTGACTCCAGAAGCAGTGGTATATCTGAGAAGGATCTATCACTTACGGAGTATTCTGTGTGGGAACGCTTAACATGAATCTAATCACAAGGAAACAGTCAAGGGGGGCCCACTCTGGTTTGTATGTATGTATGTATGTATGTATAAATAAATATAGTTTTAAAGTGTCAATGTAAGCCGGGTGCAGTGGCTCATGTCTGTAATCCCAGAACTCTGGGAGGCCAAGGTGGGCAGATTGCTTGAGCTCACAAGTTCAAGAACAACCTGAGCTAGAGCAAGATCCTTTCTCTAAACATAGCCCAGTGTTGTGGTGGGGGCCTGTAGTCCCAGCTACTTGGGAGGCTGTGGCAAGAGGATAGCTTGAGCCCAGGAGTTTGAGGTTGCTGTGAGCTATAAGGCCACGGCCCTCTACCCAAGGAAAGAGAATAAGACTCTGTCTCAAAAAATAAAATAAAATAAAAATAAAATACAGTGTCAAAGGAATAATGTAGCCAAAGGAAGAAAGGCTGAGAAACTGCCCCAAGATCAAAGGAGACTAAATATACTGAACAAGTAAATGCAGTTTTTGATTGTGCACTGAATCGTGCACTGGGTGAGAAAAGGATGCTGTAAAGGACATTATTAGGTCAACTGGCAATACTGAAATGGAGAGAGCAAATTAGCCAGAAGTATTATATCAATATTACATTTGCTAATCTTGATTAATTGTACAGGAGATATGTAAGAGAAGATTCCCATTCTTAGGAAATACACACTGAGGTGTAGATATATATACATATATCCATATTGAAAGAATAGATGAGGCTCAGAGCCTGTAGCTCAGCAGCTAGGGCACCAGCCACATACAGTGGAGCTGGCGGGTTCAAACCCAGCCCGGGCCCGCCAAACAACAATGACAACTACAACCAGAAAGTAGCCGGGCTCTGTGGCGGGCGCCTGTGGTACCAGCTACTTGGGAGATCGAGGCAAGAGAATCGCTTCAGCCCAAGAGTTGGAGGTTGCTGTGAGCTGTGACCCCACGGCACTTACCCAGAGCGACATAGTAAGGCTCTGTCTCAAAAAAAAAAAGAAAGAAAGAATAGATGAATTAGATATATTCTTGTAACCTTAAGTTTAAAATTACTTCTTAATAAAAAGAAAAAGGAATAGAGAAGGAGGAATGATAGAAATTACTCAGTGTGCTGTCTGGCAACACCTCAGCTGAGTGAACCTCATGGCCTTCTTCCTTCCTTCCGCAGGAACTTCCACGTCTGGAACGAGTGCTGGATGATCCGGAAAGATCTCCCACCAGGCTACAATGGGTGGCAGGTTCTGGACCCCACACCTCAGCAGACTAGCAGTGGTGAGTGAGGCCACTGGGGCAGGAGCCAGGCTCCGTGCTCCGTGGGAAGGTGGGAGGGCTGGGTAGGGTGACTTGCCATGTGGGCAGGAGGCCAAAGAGGAGCAGCGTCTCCACACTTGGGAGCAGGAATCTAACCCTGCCACCGACAGTGGAGTCACTGGATGAGTCATGTTGTTTTCCCACTGGTAAAGTGGGGAAGATGATAATTGTCACTCCACAGGGAGGCCATGAGGGTTAGATGAATGAATGGGAACAAAAGTGCTTGGTAAACTACAGGGCACCTCACAGGTGAGAGTCAGAGCATCAGTGCCCACGCCATTGCCCCACCTCCCCAGCCATGACCAGCTGTCCCTGGCCCCGACGTTAGCAGCCATCTTCCGATTCCTGTTGCCACTCCAGGGCTGTTCTGCTGTGGTCCTGCCTCTGTGAAGGCCATCAAGGAGGGGGACGTCCACCTGCCCTATGACACCCCTTTTGTGTATGCGGAGGTGAATGCCGATGAAGTCATTTGGCTCTTCAGGGACGGCCAGGCCCAGGAAATCCTGGCCCACAACACCAGTTCCATCGGGAAGGCCATCAGCACCAAGATGGTGGGGTCAGACCAGCGCCAGGACATCACCAGCTTTTACAAGTATCCAGAAGGTGCCTGGGCCCTGGGCATTCGGGGAGGTGGCTGGTGTAACCTCTTTGGGGCTGCCCCCCAGCTGGGGTGGCTCCAAGCTGAAGCCATTACCACCTAATCACATCTTCCTCATGCCAAACTCCCAGAGTATGTAGCCAGATTCAGTAAATAAAAATTCAGAGTGCCCAGTTAAATTTGAATACCAGATAAACAAACATTTTATTACAACAGTGTCCTAAATGTCATATGCCACATGCTTATACCAAAAGGTATTCACTGTTTATCTGAAATTCGAATTTAACTGGTTATGATTTTTAATATAAGTATGTTCCAAATAGTGCACGTGGCACTGTTTATCTGAAATTTAAATTTAATTTGATGTCCTAGGTTTTATCTGGGAACTCTGTCCCTCCTTCCTATGTCCATGGCAGTTTGGGTGGCAGCAAGGGGACGGGTGGATGCTCAGGGGAGCTGAGCCCCGTGTCCCCATGGAGAGAAATGCCTGAGTACTCAGGGAGGCTCTGTTGTGTTCTAGCTGTGTAAACCTGGACACAGTTTACCATCCCTGTGCCTCCATTTCTTCATCTGCGAAATGGGATAACAGTACCTCAGTGGGCTGGGGTTAAATGAATTAATTCATAGAGGGCACTGGGAGCAGAGCCTCTGGCACATAGTAACTGCTCCAGAGGAGTCCCCACAGGAGGGTAAGTGTGAATTAAACCTCAATGTTGAGTAGCCCCCAAAGGCAAGAGAGGAAAGTCTATTTTAAAGGTCTGAACATATATTTTAGAATAAGGATGAGGATGCTGGGGTCAGAGAGAGAAGCCTCCAGCTTCATTGATGATGATAGTGTTGATGGTGGCAATATTAATGACAAAGAATGGTGCTGAGTGCTTACATTCAGAACTCACTTAACCCAACCATTTTTGGCAACACTATGAAACAAGCAAATATCGTCTGTGCTTGTTCCAGAGGGTTCCAGAGAACATGACCGAGCACTGAGAGATTAAGGGACTGTGGTAGAGTGAGGATTTGAACCTGGACCAGAGCAATGCCCACGTTGTCAGCCATGAGGCTGCGCCCCTCCCTGTGCTGCTATTGGCGTGGTTGGGAGTGGGGAAGGGGCTGGGAGATGCTGAGTGGCTTCCCCTGGAGGTCTTGGGTCCTCTTCACCCCTTAGCATCATGTCTTTCCCTTTTCTCCTTTCTGCCAGGATCCCCTGAGGAGCGATCCCTATTTATGAAGGCCTCCCGGAAAATGCTGGGCCCAAAAAGAACCTCTTCACCCTTCCTGGATCTCCTGGGATCTGGGGATTTTGTGGGTCAGCCAGTGAGGCTGCAGCTTCACCTGGCCAGGACGCCTGAGTGGGGCCAGGACCTGCTGCTGACACTGCGCGTTCAGAGGGTACCACACGGAGCCCACCCTCAGGGTCCCCTCCCGCTGGTGGTGCACTTCAGTGCACAGGCCCTGCTGCATGGCGGGGGCACCCAGGAGCCCCTGTGGAGGCACGTGATGCAGCTGAACCTGGACTCTGGGAAGGGTGCGTATGAAGCAGGCCTGGGAAGGCAGCTCCCAGGAGGGGGCTTTGGGCTGTGAACAAAGCTGGGCCAGAGCAGCCAGATGCCGGGAGCCCTGGGCAGTGAACCTGCCACCCCACCACGTGAGACAGGGTGAGCGCGGGCACTCTGGCAGTGTAAGAACATTGTCTGTCTGTGTCCCTCTTTTACATACACACAAACACTTTCACACACGTGTTATCTCTCACCTGGAAACTTTAATTCTTCCCCTCTCACACGTACACATTCTCTCTCTCTGGCCCATTCCCTAGACTCAAGATGTTTTTCATCTGTGCTTAGAGACACAGTGGCCCCTCCTGCTGCCCTTCGACAGTTACAGAAACAAGCTGACAGACGAAAAGCTGATCCGTGTGTCTGGCATTGCTGAGATCCGAGAGACAGGGAGGTCCGTGCTGGTGCTAAAAGATATATCTCTGGAGCCTCCGCGCTTGTCTATTGAGGTAGGCATCTGACCGAGGGTTCTCACCAACCAGGGGCTGGGGTGCGGCAGCAAACAAGACACTGTCCCTGCCTTAGACACCAAAATAATGATTAAAGTGCTGTACAGTGTGGTCCCCTACATTCTGTACAAAGTGAAGGGTGGGGCATGAAGGCTTCTCCGAGGAAGTGACATTTTTGCAGAGATGCATAGAAATGAGAAATACAGAAAAATGAGATGGATGTGAAGGCATTTTAAAGTAAGGAAATAGTTTTGCAAAGGCAGAGACAAAGAAAGTGACCAGGAGATGGAACAGAAGAGACAGAAGGCAAGTGAATTCAGATGCCAGGGTGAGGCCATTCACAAGGCAGGAATTTCAGGCAAAGGAGGGGTACATGGAAGAGGGTGTGTTTGTTCCCCATCTCCTATTACCAGGCTTTTCCTTCCCTGAAGCCTCGTTTCTCTACCTTCCCCTCCCACTATGAAAGATGTGCTCACTGCCTTCGCCAACAGCAGGCGCCATCCCCACCCCAGATGAGAACTGGGTGGCTCTGTTACCGTAAGTCAGCAGGCCCACCCCATGGTGTTCACCTGGGCACGTTGTCGGGTTATCCGGCCAGCTGATGCCGGGCAGCCTCCACGGTGATGCAAACAGTGGGCAGAGGCGCATGTGCAGACACGTCTGGTGCTGAGGCCCCGGCCCTGCCGCTGACCCAAAGCAGAGCCCTGGTTGTAGCGGGATCCTGGTGCCAAATAGCTTGCTAATTAGTTCCCATCATAAGGGACCTATGGATGATTGTGTGACTGGGCTGGCTTCCAGTCATTTTATTTTTTTCATTTTTTAAATTTCAAAATATTAAATGAGTACAAGTATTTTTGTTACATGGATGAATTGTATAATGTTGAAGTCAGGGCTTTTAGGGTGCCGATCACCAGAGTAGTGTACAGTGTACCCAATAGGTAAGTTTTATCCCTTACCTCTTCCCACCATCTGCTGTCTTGGTTTCCGATGTTCTTTATCCACTTTATGAGCATGTACACCCATCGTTTAGTCCCCATTTATTAGTGAGAACATCAGGTGTTTGTTTCTCCATTCCAGAGATACTTCACTTAGGACAATATTCTCCAATGGTTCCATCCAAATTGCTGAAGAAGACATTATTTCATTCCTTTTTATGACTGGGTAGTATTCTTTCCTATCGATATACCCCATCTTCTTTATCTATTCATCAATTCATCAGCATTCTACATCTTTGCAATTGTGAATTATGCTGCAATGAACATTTGGGTACAACTGTCTATTTTTTTTTTTTCTTTGAGGCAGAGTCTCACTTTTTCACCCTGGGTTGAGTGCTGTGGCGTTGTAGCTCACAGCAACCTCAGACTCTTGGGCACAAGTGATCTCTTGCCTCAGTTTTCCATTTTTAGTAGAGACAGGGTCTAACTCTTGCTCGGGCTGGTCTCAAACTCCTGAACTCAAGCGATCCGCTTGCCTCTGCCTCCCAGAGTGCTAGGATTACAAGTGTGAGCCACCACACTCAGCCTACAAGTGTTCTTTTGACACTTCTTTTCCTTCAAGTATTCAGTAGTGAGATTGTGGGAGGTCTATGTTCAGTTCTTTGAGGACTCTCTATACTGTTTCCCATAGAAGTTATACTACAGTGTCACCAATAGTGTGTAATTGTTCTTTTCTATTTGCATCCACGCCAGCATCTTTTCTTTAAAAAATTTTTAATAATGGCCATTCTAACAGAGGTAATGTGGTATCTTATTGTGGATTTAATATGATGATTAGTAACACTGAGAATTTTTTTCATATAATTTTTGGCCATTTGCCTATCTTCTTAGGATAAACTTCTGTTCATATCTTTTACCCACTTTTTAAAAATAATTTTATTAAATCATAATTGTGTACATTAGTGCAATCATGGGGCACAATGTGCTGACTTCATATACAATCTGAAATATTTTGGTCAAACTGTTAAACATAGCCTTCATGGCATTTTCTTAATCACTATATGAAG
>CAUYRH010059365.1:0-10109 GCA_963574655.1 Perodicticus potto
TGTCTTTATATAGTGATTAAGAAAATGCTATGAGGGCTATCTCTCACAGTACGATCAAAATGTTTCTGATTGTATATGAAGTACATTCTGCCCTATGATTGCACCAATGTACACAATTATGATTTAATAAAATTATTTAAAAAAAAAAAGAAGTGTAGTGATTTCTCAGACTCTTTCTATTTATATTTATATTCTGATTTGTCAGAATAGTCCCAGCTTATACCTGTTATCCTAATGTATTTACGAATATGCTCCCTTTTCTCTTAAAATAGCCTAGATTTTAAAAATTAATTATATGGTTCCCCTACTTGTACTACATTTTACTACTATTCCAGCAATAAATGGACTGGGTGCTGGAAAAGTAAATGTTTGAATTCCAGCCCTGTCATTTACCTAGGACAAATAATTTTATCTGAAGTTATTATAATGATTATATATGATAATAGTAGTAAAAATGTAGAATGTATAAGGATTATCTATAAATGTTTGGTTAATTTGAATATGTCACATATGATTAACATCCTAAAATCAGAAGGAGGAAATATTTAAAGATAAATCCAAATAAAACTTTTATAAATATTACAAATGATTAGGCCTGATTATAAAATTATTATATAATGATTATACTTGATTGACTTGCCAGTGTTCATGTTTCAGTATCGGGTCCAATTATCCTCCTAACCAAAGGAGTGTAGAAATTAGTAATAACCAGAGCATCTGGGTCCAAACTTAACTCACAGTCACTGAGGATAAACATTTGAAGCTTAGAGTTCCAATTTTCTGATTTCTAAAATAAAACAATTAAGCTAAAGGTTCTCAACTGACGTGCACAGACCTTCTTTTCACTGAGTGACCAAGATGTAGTATCACAGCTTGGGGATGGGGTAGGGAAATTTACATATACCCTTGTGTTTTTTCTATAATTTAATCTTAAAGTCTCTCTCCTGAGTAGCTATAACTTCTAGATGCCGAGGCTCCAGGCAATGTGTGATCATGGAAGTTCACAGTGCACCTTCATGGAATGCTTCTTTACCCTGGTGGACAGCCTCATGCCAGGTGTTTGATCTGTGACCAGTTGTGCCTTTCATAGGAAAATTTTATGGTGGCAGAAGCCCTTGTAGCTATTCTCTGACCTATATCTAGCTTATTTCTACCAGGATTGCCATTCTGTAAAAGAGAAGAGTTAGGTTTGGGTGTATTGGTCACAACAGAGGAGGCGGAACAACAAAACACATGAGAAAAGAATAGAAGTGTGTTACTTACTGGTCATAGGGAGAAGAGGGCAGCATGCCCTTCAGGCCACTGGGAAGCAGGGAGCCATCAGGGACAGGTGGGCTCAACCAGCTGGTGGGGAGCTATAGGGAGAAAGAGTGCTAGACCTGTGAGCCAAAGCTTTTATTGGAATCCAGGATGTCATTCACACATGTTTCCCATGGAGAGATCTAATTGGTGACTTGAGAGTACACAGACATAAGCTCTGTGTGGTTATGATGTGACTGAGCAGTGGTCACTGCAGCCTATCTGCTAAGTCAACACATGGTGAGGGGATCAGCTGGGCAAGTCAAGCAGGTTGTAGCCACCTGTCCCTAGAGCAGTGGTCGCCAGGAGGTAGTTTTATAAGACAGATATCTGGATTAATCACCTTGAAATACAAAGAATGTGGAGAAATGGAAACTGTGTCAAGGTTAACTAAGTCCCACTTCTATTGAGAGAAAGTCCAGCTCACATTTATAATGAATTTCAAGACAATTTAAAATTCCAAGAATTGATGATAATCCTGAATTCTGTTTCATCCATATATCAACCTATGCCAACCTGCTCCAGTGCACAGACCCAAGGGTTGATAACAAAGTACTGACTGGTCTCTAAGCTCCAAATATTTAAAATATCATAGATGCAGAGGTTTATATCAATATGTATTGATTATTTTTAAAAAATTCAGGAAAGCATCAAAATCTTGTTTAGTTTCCTAGGACTTAAAAAACAGGAATTTATTCTCTCACAATTATGGAAGCCCAAAATTCAAAGTCAAGTGTCAAGGTGTCATCAGGACCAAGTTCCCTTTGAAAACTGTAGGGGAGAATCCTGAGCCAGTTTTAGTGGCTCTAGATTTTTCTTGGCTTGTGAAATTATTTTTGAGCTTCAGATGTGAATGCTTTGGTAAGTCAAGTTTATATAATAATTTGCCTAAAACTGTAAGAAAAAATTGTAAACAGTGGTGTCTGGTACCTATAAAGTCAATTGTGACTTTAATGATAAGTGATAAAAAAGTTTATTTTCTCAATGTTATGTTCTTGCACTTGAAAGAATAAGACAAGTAATAATTAGGAACAAAACATCTAGAATTTAACTTTCAAGTTGCAAGTTAAACAAAGAGAAGCCAGGGAATGTTCAAGATAACACTTTAATGTTGACATCAACTGACTCATGATGAGTAGTATAAACAGTAAATGAGTAATTGCATGCTATGTTAAATAGACTGCCATGAAAACTCTATTATGTTTCCTGAGTAGTTTCATTCATAACAACGGGAAATTATATTTTAGCATCTAATGAACAGAACTAAATGAGCTACATTCAAAGGCCACAGTGATTTTTTATTCAATATGTCTTTGATCTTGTAACAATGTTTCTTCCAGAAGTAAGAGGTAATCTAAGTGTGTTGCCAGGCACTAAAGGGAATATTAAGCTTGTTAGTTCTCTTTGAAGTGAGCATTGGTAAATTTCTTGAAAATAATTTTCTTCCAAATTTATATTCCATTCATTTGTCCGAATTTTCGTCTGACAAGATTTCTCTTTCTCAGAAGCAGTGGTATGCTATTGATGTATTAAAAAAAACTAAAAAGTCCTTTATTAATGAGAAACATAAACACTGCATATTGAAAGCTTTGTGGGGTTTTATTCACATTATTTGAATTATCGAGAAAGAGAAGCCAATTTCATTTAAAATTAAGACTTGAATGTTCAGATCGATGCCATCTATTGGTTACAAAAAGGTAACAACATTTTTTATTTTGAATTAAAAATGACTAGCACAATCTTTTACTATTATATATTGGGATACACATTACACCTTCCCCTGATCCATGAGTCCAATTCCCAAACTCACTTGTTTAAAAAATGTTAACCTCATTTAGTGAGAAAATAATAGAAATGGATAGTCACTGTGCAACGTGCCAAGTTCTATAATAAAGGTATGAGTAGAAGTCATGACTATCTTTGCTATGGTGAATGCCATGGGATCCTCCCAGTCTTTGCTTAAGGGCTGAAGAACTTCCCAGCTGATAAAGTATGAACTATCCTCGTCTTTCAGCCAAGTCCCTCTCGGACAACTTGCCCTGCACCTTGCCCCATGTCCTACCCTGTCCTGAGCCAGTTCACACAGCTATCTGCCCAAATTGACTTATAAAGGCCCAGTCTTCCCTTGCCCCAGTATGATTATCTGAAGCCTTTGTTGTGACTGCATCAACTTTTCTGTTCAACTTTTCTCTGGACAATCCTGCGTCCTTCCTGCCCTCACATCTACAGAGATATTGATTCTAAGCACACATCCTCAGTAAACTTCCAGCACGTAAATCTCTGTTGGAGTCTGCTTCCTGAAGAAATTGACCTGTGATATCTGGCCTAAGGTGATCAAGGAACACTTGTTAGATGATTTATAATTTGAGATGTATCCTCATTAATAATAAGAGTTTGTCTAATGGAGACAGAGGAAGAGGAGCACACTCCATGCAAAAGGAACAAAGTAAGAAAAAAACAGATATGAAAGAACCTGCCTTATTGAGGTTAAGTGGTGTGAGTTCGTTACAATACTAAGGAAGCAATTTATGATGTAACAGAAGGGGGAAAAGACCCAGATTGTAAAGGGGTTTGATTGTTAATGTGAGGAATTTGGATTAATCTCTGTAGGTAATAGGAATCATTTATGGATTGTATGTACAGGATGACATAATGAGAGTTGTTTCCAAAAGAAAAGATGGGAAGGCAGATTAGAAGGTTGTTGAGAGACAGAAGTGGAAGAGAAACTAAACAGAAGGCAGCTATCACATTAGAAAAAAAGGTTTCCAAGGGATGAGCTGAAGCAGGTGAGCAGTGAAAACATATGGGCCATGTGATGAAAGTAGGAACAACTTCATCAGGTACTTGGATGGTGGATACATAGATGAAGAAGGGGCAGAGGTTCCTAGCATGGGTCCATGAGGGAGGCTATGGCTGTAAGGGGTAGATAAAGCCATATGTGGTGGGATGTGGTTGACAGCCTGACAGCGGAGAAGCGAGGAGACCGAGAGCCTGCTGGGTGCCCTACCAAAGACGTCTTCTCCAGGGGCTGAAGCTACACGTGGCTCTGTAAGTAAATGTTCGCCCATTCCAAGAAACAATTTAGAAGCTGTTAGCATATTAAGAATAATGTTGAGTTTTGTAGTAGGGGAGGGAAAGCCTTGTCTTTCAACAGCAACTTTATGCAGAAATCAATGAGAAAGGACCTGAGATACAGTCAGAAGTTAGCTGGACCATTTGCTAGAGAGAAACAAGTGACACCTGAGTGAAGCCGCAACAGGCACCTGTGAAAACGCTTGGTGTGGGGAAGTTATGACTTGCTTATTTTCTCTGACAGCAGGGATTCTGGAAGCAGTTATCTGCTACAATACTTTTCTTTTGTGGAACACTAAAGCAGACTGCATGCTGTAATTGTGTAGGCATAGGATTTGACAAAGGAGCCGACAAGCTAGTGAGGGTGTTAACCCTGGCTCGCTTCCTGCCAGGGATAATAAGTCACACTGGTGCTCCGTGAGGCTCATTGTTAGTATTTCACATGAACAAGCACCACACACATTGGTGCAAAATACTGAATATTCTAATTGAAGGTTCTGTACTTAATAATTTTCTGCTGGGATCAAATCACAGGGAAATATTTACTGAACAAGTTGGTATTTTGAGCTCCCTGATTGCTCTCTATCAGATCATACAGAGTATGTAGTACTCTGTGATTACTACAAAGTTAAAAAGGCAAAAGCAGAGTTCCCAATTTATCTGGTAACTAAAATCTGGAGCAGGGTTTCTCAGCCCTGACCTGTTTACATTTGGGGCTGGATCATTCCTGGGGCTGCCCCGTGCTGCGCAGAATGTCAGCAGCATCCTAGGCCTCCACCCACCAGATGCCAGGAGCAGAAAGACCCACACAGACACCCCACACCCCACACACATCACACACACACACCCCCACACACACGTCATGAAAATAAAAGATACCCACAAACATTGTCAATTGTTCCCTGCAGGACAAAATCACCCCTGATTAAGAACCACTGATTTACAGAGATAAGCCTGCAAATCTGCATTCTAAAAATCAGCCTCTTCCACTCCTAATATCACTCACTAAGTGATACATACTGCTTTTAATTTTGAGAACCAGCGATCTCAGAAAAAATGCACAATTCATTCCCTCACTCATTTATTTTATCTTTTAATATTTTTTGGCGCACACCAATGCCAGTGAATCTTGTTTCATAGAGAGGATGCTGCAGGGAACAAATAGGCTGTGTGGCTTGGAGGACATTGTCTGGCTGATGACATATTCTCTTTTTATAGCTTTCCTATTCTTGGAGTTCTTTAACTCCAGTATTTTTATTTTCACAGATGGGGTTCCCATCAAGGAATGCTACCTGGGGGACTTGTTAGGGCTGAAGAAAGCTGAGTACATCTTGGGATGATCCACCTTCCTGATTCCAACCAATTTTGCAGAGGGAAGTGTCTAACCCTTCCTAACTGCTGCTTCCTAATCTATCAAGCACTATTGTCAAGGTTTCTTTCTGAAACCTAAATCCAGTTCCATCTACAGTTAACTGAATCACAAGCTTCATGTCTCATAGACAGCCAAAAACAATCTCTCTACTTCTTTTCTTTAGTTTCTCCTAAATTTGAAAACTAAATACTAATTTAGTTTCCAATCTCTTTTTTAGATCAAACTATTTGACGATTCTTGGCTTTTGGTTTTTTCAATGCCCTTTAAATCACCACTTTCATTCCTTTTAAATGTTTCTTTGTCCAAGTCTTTTTAAAACATTGAGGAGATCTACCATTTGAGATTATCACTGTTGGATAGCACCTCACCACAGTTAGCCCAATAGAAGTTATTAATTAATTGAGTAGACTTCACAATGAACTTCAGTTATGTACAAGCCTCAAATTATTATACACTGGATCAGAATCTTCTTTGGGATTCCAATAATTGAGAGAATATCACTGAAGAGCCTGGATTTTGATTATAACTCCAACACTTACTAGATGTGAGATCAGTAATTTAATCTCTCAATATCTCAGTTTTCCCATTCGCAAAATGGGAATAATAGTAGCACCTATCTTATAATATCTGTACAAGAACTAAGTGAGATGACCCATGAAAAGCATTTAGCACAAATTGTGGTACATACCAAACTCTGAATACATCTTTGTTACAGACACCTAGGAAATTAATAATGTGCTCTGGACAAGAAGGACACATCTAGAGTTCACAGCTTTAATGAGAGCCTGAGAATTTTCCATTATTTTACTGTATTCCACATGACTTTAGTACGTCTTGTTTGTGATGGGAATGGCAACTCTTCTTAGAAAGAGAAAAACTGTTGGCAGCTCCTTGCAGCTCCTTGGATATAGTTAGAATACTGTGACATAGGTCAGCAGCAGGGGCGCGTTCAGCATTCTGGTGAACCACTTTCTTTAGTCTTCCCTAAATAAATGTCTGAGAGAAGGGGTGGAAGGATAAAAGTGTGTTGGGGTGCTTTGCCCCTCCTTCTTATATTTGTTTGACTATTCGTACAAGCCCTGAATTTATCCACCGCCAGCTGCGTGAGTTGGCACCATAGGCCATGCCTCCCGGGTGCTGGGAAAAAGGATGAATGGATGGACTTGCCCCCAAACTATGTACACGAAACTGCTGGACAAGGAGAATTCGGAAATGAATAAAGCACATCTCCTGGTCTCCAGAGTTTACAGACTAATGGGCAAAAGAGACAATCAGTAATATGAGATATGGAACTTTGCTTGTGGCCGTTAAACAAATCTGATTTAAAAAAAAAAATATTTCAGATTGTATATGAAGTCAGCACATTGTGCCCCATCATTGCACCAATGTACACAATTATGATTTAACAAAAATTAAAAAAAAAAAAAAGTATTATGCCCAGTATCCATATACATAATATAACTGCTGCCACCACTAGGCCACTGCTGTTCAACTCTCATATAAGGTGGCCTTTTTATTTTTGTTATTTTCATCCATGGGTGAGTAAATTTATCATCCCTGGACATAATCGAATAGGAAAGGCCTAATAATTGTCCTGTTTAGAAGAAAAACAGTAAATACATGAAGCCTAGGGAAGGTTGTGCCTGGGATTGCAGGCGCAGACACTGAAACAAGGTTCGTATTTGTTTCTCATGAGTTTGAAACTTTGATCATCTGCCAAACTAATTGAAGCTGCTTCATGGGTTTTTGCTTTTAGTTTATTGAGAGCCAGAAACAGTTGTAAGTCATTCATGAGGAATCATCCCAAGGCGTATTCTTCACTAATGATCACTAGAACTTATATCCATACCTTATTCATAAAAAAAATAATTTGCAGTAGGAATTTATTTTGTTTATATGTAACCAATCAATTATTGATTGATTGCCTAAAGTGACTTGGAGTAGTTATAGTGGCAGCTGCAAGGAGAGATAATATATAATCCCTGATAATAAACAGTTTATAAATTGGTAGAGAAAATTGGAAACGCATATAAAAGACAATTAAATTGTTAAGATATTACATGCAGAAGGCCCAATTATTTACTATGGAAAGATAGAGGCAAGAAAGATTCTGGATAATTGGTGACGACTTACACACAATGTGAGAAATTGGGAAATGCAATGAGCTGTAAGAGATTTGGGGGGTCCTAGTGTGTGGTTGGAAGGAGAGGAGGAACCGTCTCTTAGGGGAATGGCGTAGACAGAGCCAGTGCTGCAAGAGGACCAAGTGTGTCCCTCAGAGGGAACGTAATACTTACGCTGGAATATAAATTGGAGACGTGAGTAAGTGTCGGATGAAGATACTGCAGTCAGACTTGCCTGTCAGATTGCTGACTTACTGGGATATATTGACAGGTTCTGCTCATGGCCAGACTGGTGATAAGAATGTTTTAGAAAATAAATCTAATAACAGTGAATGTAGAGCACCTGAAGGTGGAAAAATAGAAATAAACAACAAAGTAATTGAAATTTACAAATGAAATTGTCTGGCTTATAAACTGCCAAGAAAAAATTTAAAATAAGGAGACGTGGGGAGGAGGATGAATGCAGGTTGAAACCTGAGTTTCCTGGCCGAGGGATTAAGAATGCTGCTAACAGAAATAAATGGAGAACATCATGATGAGTGAAATAAATGTGAGGGCAAAATGAGCTTTTCGGTTTTTGAAAGACTGAGTTAGCAGTAATAGCATGTAAGATGACACCAGCTAGCAGATATTTTGGCGAATTGGATTCAAGCGAGAATTCAAACTGAATATGTAATTTAAGGAGTGACTCATAATAGGTGACTGATGAAACTGTGAAAATACATGTAATACCAGAAGACGAAATCCATCAGGAGAAGGGCTAAGGGTAGAACTTCAAGTAAATAAATCAGGGAATTGAAGATAGGAAGAAAATTAGACAATGCAGAGTTATAGAATTTAAGGGAAGAGAGAACTTTAAGAGACAGGATGTGGTTAAGGATGTCAAGTGCTAAACAGAGGGAAGGACAATACTTTGGAAGGCTCTAGCGCCTCTTTCTCCAATAAAGTCCTATGGATATTTTTCATATATCTGCTGATCTACTGTAGTGATGACAGGAGATAAAACTTTTAAGAATTACTTGTGAATATATTTATGAATTGAAATAATCACATATATATATAATTTTACAGGAAGCAATACTAGCAGCTATCGATAAGGGGGTATGGTGACTTTTCTCTGCATTCTTATTAAGCACGAGGGAGCCAGGCAAAACTGGCGGGAAACAAAAGGAGCAAAGAGGAAGATGACTATTTTTCTTTTATGAAATGGTTTTTATTCTATTGGTGTCTCTTTAAAAATAAAACTCAACGAATGAGTATCCATTTAAATTAATCTTCTGCTGGACTATGCTGCTGGTCTGACATATAAATTAGTGTTTCTTAGATTTAACTATCCCTCTGGGACAAGACTGAGAAACAACAATGATATTTTATGGAGAGTATTAAATGGCTTGTCTTTACAGCAATTTTTTCACGGTATCTGTTCTTTTTTAAGATGAATGATGGCGACCACTATTATCAAAAAGTTACTAACACTTATGTTGGAATGTGATAAAGCAAATGTTTTCAGTCACATGCTGTTATTGGAATTTAAGGACTATTATCTTTAGTAGAATAATTGTAAACTAAATGTCCTGCATTCACTGCCCGAAATCTGTCCCTTCCTAACCCTGCCCGTAAGAGGCTCTCATCAACTCTCTAAACCATTTTCCTCCACTGAGAAATGGGAATGTTACTGAGGGAGTGTGATAAAGATAAAATGAGATGATAGAAAATGAGCGTGTTTCGCAATAAAGATGGTTCCAGTCCATGAACCCCTGTATCACTCTCCCTCCGGAGAAACCCTTACTGCCCCCTTCTATCATCGCCCGATTCAGCAGGAAGCAGTTAGATCGAGTCTTCACCCCTTTTCCCTAACAGCAGTTAGGATTTCTACCTGGAGAGGGAGAATTGATGCAGGACATCTGGTGCCCTAGCCAGCTCAGCGGAGCTGGCTGACCAGCCGCCTCTTCCTTGGCAGTGTTGGTGCTGTGGCAGCCAGCTGAAGAGCCAGCGGACTGGATGACAAGCAAGCAGGGGGACCCCACCAGAGGCTCCAATAGCCAAACAGGCTGGACACCTGTGCCTTGGTGTCTCCTTCACTTTACACTTAGGACTAAATGTGGAACCCCCATTTCCTATGCCTAGGTCAATTTCTTGTGAATTTCCTAGGCCTCAACTCCATGAATGGACTGTATCCATCCATTGATACACTCATTCACCTTGCCCCCGCGGAAGGGACTGTATTCATTTGTTTTCTGGCC